>CAJNDT010006014.1:0-167500 GCA_905221615.1 Symbiodinium sp. CCMP2592 | reverse complement strand
CATAAGCCAGAGCAGGGCCCCCATCGGCCTGTCCCGAGAGACTCCAAGCTTCTCCACTTCATAAAAGGGGCTCAATTCGTAGTGGAACTGTTCTGGAGGCCGCTTTCAGAAACATAGGCTTTAATATCAACGTGCACTGAGGCGTCCCAAGACTAAGTTCCCAAGCAAAGGGCCCAACATCAAACCCGATGCTTAAGCACTGTCACTTCAACTATCTTCAACTCCATGACATGCCAGCACCCATCAACACTTGGTGCCAGCCAGAACCTCAACGTTCAGTCCTAAATCTTCAGCCCTGAAGGGGCAGCGTTGAAGTTCCAAACACGGTGCTTCATCCCCAGGGAGCACAAAGACAACCACGAAGAGCTCAAAGAGCCTATCATGACGTAAGTCAGCATTTCGTCGTCTGTTTTTCTTTCTCCCGAACGGGGATTTCAGGACTTTGGGCTTGGGCTTTGGGGATGCTTTAGCTTTCGAGGGGTACTTGTAGGCGACAGAAACAGCCTTTGCTCCAGGACGAACAGGACGTCAAGATCAGCCAAAGAATAGACACGCTGGAGGCTGCTCTTCTGAGTCCGTCACCCCTGAGCCACCCCTCCTAGGCTTCAAGCCCGAAAGGTTGGGTGCCCAAGCCCAACCCGGATGAAGGGACCCAGCAAGCATTTTCCAGTACAGCAGTCAGCGGTGCCCCAGGTAGCAAGATATTAGACACGAGCTACAAGCTACAGCGCGTAATCTTAAGTTTGTGCACCAGTCCGAGCCGATCCACCCCGCCCAACCCCTTTTCTCAAGGATGTAAAGAGGATCCGCGTTCTGATCTATTTTACATTCACGGGGAAGGGTTTATGACCCAGTGGTTTATATGAATTTATGTGTGATCTCCTCTTCTGTCCAAGGATAGCAAGAACCTTCGACCAACAAGCACGCAAAAATGAAGTATCGGAGCTTGGCCCTCTACAACGATATGACCTTCCAAAGTGTACGTTTTTCCCTAAGTCCTGAGCCAGTATACATGATCGGATGTCAGAGCTTCTTTTTGGAAAGGCGACGAGACGATCACTTTAAAAACGCACAAAGCCAGCACAAAGCCCTGAACTCCATGCCCCAAGCCCGGAACCTTGTTCTGAGCCCTAAAGAATGGACACTGAAACTTGAGCCTGGAAGACTTACCTTTGGTTCGTAGGGAATGCAGAAGAATGGTAGTAATAGTAGTTATAACTGTGGCCCATTGCTCCATTCCCTACTAAGCAAAGGTAGAAAGATGGAGAACCCCAGAGCTGAAACCCGGTGAGGTCTTCTCGGGGAGCATGGCCGGCATGATGCCCCTGGCGCCGCCGGAGGGTCTCCTGGCCGCCTGAGAGCTGTCCGGCTTCCGGGGTCTGGAAGGGGTGGCGCAAGGATCTGAGGTGTTTCGGGTTGATTGTAGTTGATGGGGTCTAGGGTTAGGGTCCACATGTAGGGTTCAGGGTTTACGGCATAGCGTATTTTTTCGGGGGGGGGGGGGGTGCAACACTTCAGGCTTTTTGGAGCGTTGAGGCTTGCTTGGGATGAGAGAGCGGAGTGACCCAGCACCTGTTATTGGATGTCCGGGGCCTACAATATCGGGAAGAACTTCGGAAGCATAAACTACCATAGGTAGTGCTATTACACGATCACCGTGCCGCCGCTACGGCCGCTTGCAGCACCACCGCCGCAATGACCACCAGCACCCTGACATCACCCATCACTACTCACCGACCCGCCATCGTCGTCTTAATCTTCAGTACCGTCATCCGCATCACACCGGATCGTGCAGATTATATCAGAGCTCCTGGTCCAGCAGCAGACAATCCTCGTCTTGTGAACCGGACCTGAAGAATCCTAGGCTGCCTGAAGTCTGAACTCATTTTTCCGGAGAGGGAACACATGCGGCTGAGGATACCTGGCTGACAGCCCCGACGGGCAAACCGCCCCTGGGCTGCGAGCTCCAATTTCTTGAAGTGAACTGTCTGGTGGTTGCAAGTAGGCCGAGCGTGCCCCGAGCGCGTGCACGTGCATGTGTGCGAGGGTGTAGACAACCCACTTCGGACGTTGGCTTCAGGGGTTTGAGAACGGAGGGTGGTCGAGTCTTACTTACTGTCGAGGGTGGGAGCTTTGGACTTAGCAGGGCTTCGGCATCCTCAGCCTCCCAAAACCAAGACCTAGTACAAGCTTCCCATAAGATCATGAGGACTCCGAACTTCCAAATTCGGAGGGTCGGGCGGAAGGTTCAGGCTGCTTCAGGTCTCCGCTGCTCCCACTGGCTGGCAAACGGTCGTGTTTCAGAAATCCCAAGCCCAAACCCTGAATCCCTGCTTCTCTCGTTACAACCGCCAGCTCGGACACTGTTCCCGAAAAGGTCGAAAATTGAATTTACAATTTTCAATCTTCAAGCAGCCTCCAAGCCTAACCAAAGCATGCATCCAAGCTCCAAGGTCCTGGACATGGGGGACACTGCGGAGTTTCTAGACGTAGACCCAAATGCAGATG
This sequence comes from Symbiodinium sp. CCMP2592, assembly GCA_905221615.1. NCBI lineage: Eukaryota > Dinophyceae > Suessiales > Symbiodiniaceae > Symbiodinium > Symbiodinium sp. CCMP2592. The sequence continues at coordinate 164,992 of CAJNDT010006014.1, read as the reverse complement.
GGCTGCTACCCTGCCGCAGTGGTTTCGGAGGGGCTGGGGACCTCTGCAACATTCAGGGTTCAGCTTGGGGTTAGTTTTAGCCGGCTGGGTGCAGGCTCAGGAGCGTGTAGTTTGGGAAACTTCGGGATTTCTAGGTCCCAAATGTTGTTACGCATCTGGGAACTCGGTGCCACGTTCAACCAGCATCAAAGAGTTTGCCAGTATGCCTGCTGTACGCTTCCCAGCACTTAAAGAAACACATGTTTGCGTTCCGGCATGCCTCCAGACAGCTGGTTGATGCTTGCTCGCAGTCTGCTTCAGGTCTCTTCTGTTCGAGACTGGCCTGCTCTGTATTTGTCCCAAGTCCTCAAATTTGTGAAGGTATCTCGTGCCACATGTCGCTTGATATTGGTACACATACTCCTGTGTGCATAAACCTTCCGCCGGTGTGTTTAAACGTGCATGTAGGTCTTCTGTTGGCTGTGATTTCTCAGCAAACTTCCATCGTTAATCTGCAACCTGCTGGAGGTGGGTGCTTTAGTTAGGCTTGTTTGCGAACAATCGCCAAATTGCTTGAAATTCCTACTGTAATTTCTCACTGCAGGTGCATGCTTTCAATAAGAAGCAGTAGATTTTCTTCGGGAGGGTTGGGATTTTGTTGAATTCAATGTGAGGTTGCTGGACGCTCCAATAGTGCAATCAAAGGCCTTCCCCTCACAACTGTGAGCTTGTCATTGAATTCCTGTCCCCACATTTCTGTTGACGGGTGTGGGCCCCACCGTCTGCCGAAGCCCCTGGCCCCACCTGCCAAAGACATAAGTCCAAGTTCCTGAAGCCCCTCCAGATCGACCGCTCAGGCCACAGCTGCCCACGATCCAGACCTGAGGTCGAAAGAATCTGAGAGTTCAGGTTGAGGCCGTGTAAGGGATGGTAAGGGGGTCCAGTGCGCCTTCCCCACTCCAGAGCGCATTCTTTACCCGACAAAATCAAGTGCCCGGTACATGGCCCTTTCCTCGTTGTTTTGGGTCTAGGATTCTTGCTTTGGGCTGCTTCTTCTGAGCAGAGACAGCTCGTAGCGGGATTTGGAATTCACAGGGGCGGCCCCTGCCTTTCAGGAACGATTCACCTTTCGAAGATTCATGCGGGGTTGGCTATTCCTGCAGGAAAACAGCGATACATTTCCGTAACAGCAACCACCGGTAGCGGAAGAAAGCGCACACTCGACCCTGCCTACCTTTACGGGCTTTTGACCGAAGTTTTATCGCTGCTGCCATGTGCAGGGGTCTGTCCGCGAAGCGGAACAGACCAGTGTCGCGTACTCGTACGAAGACGTAGCTACCTAGAGATGACTGGCCCAGGTTGCTTTCCAGAGGATCCTAATTTTGAAGAGAATAGAACACGGTAAGTGACGCCAGAAGGCAGGTTTCCACATCGTGGAAACACAAAGTGGCCGTCAGCGTAGTGCCAACTTGACTAACATGGTCTATGGCCGTAAGAATGACGTTAACAGCGGCAGTAGATGCATCAAGACCGGTTAAGTACCAGCCACAGGTGACGCATCGATGACATGCGAGCAGAAGAGTAGCTGTCCCCCAAAAGTAAGCACCAATTTAACAGTGACAGGGTAGATGAGTCATCCTCATCTTGTTCTGAGTGTGTGTCCTGCATTCGCATCATCAGCTTCCCTACGACTTCCTTGCCACAGCACAACTATCGGCATCATCACCATCCTCTTCAGCTTCATCATCATTGAGCCCGCCGTCCTTGTTCGCATATGCCCTGTGCCTCAGAATCGTTATCATCGTCAGCATCTTCGGTGTCAGTCTCAAGCAGCGCACGATCACGATCGTCGCGCTCTTCACCTTCAGCAACACGATGGAGTTACCGTGAACTAGGCTTCAATTTCTATGATCGGGTGGCGACACTACTCTGGAGCCACGGAAGTAGAAGCGGTGTCAGCAATAGCGACAGCAGCAGCAGAAGTAGGAGTAGCGGCAGCAGCAGTCCTCGTGGAGGTGGTAGTTGCCGTCGCTACTGCTGTGGCAGGAAATTTGGCCAAACTCGCCAATGCACGTGTTTTTCGACTTCAAGCTCCTGCAAGTTTGAAGCATCGCCTCATTGCCGAATGCTGCGAAGTGTCACGAACCCTGAAGAAACGACTTCACTTTGAGCCTGGACTCTCAAAGCTAGAATCCCGAACTTGCGGCAGGTTGAGTGCGATAACTCGCAGATTTCCACTCGGCGGCTCGCTTTGTCGACCGCCCCTGGCCCTCGCATATTAACATCTGAGCCTCAGCCGAAATCTCAGAGGCACAGCCTCTTCCAGATTTTAGACCCACTGTAGGACTGGTCCTACAGCCGTAGAGAATTTCCAGCATCAGCGGGACATTACTACGACCCCAGCGACGGACACAACTACAAACCACAGCAACTGCGACAGCTGCTGGGATTCTGCTCTCAGCTGCTCCTCCTACTCCCGACCCCCTCCTCCTCCTGCATCAACCGTTGCCTGTGCTTTTTCGGCTGCTGCCCCTCCTCCGCCTGCTAGGCCAACAAAGCCTGACTACTGCTGGAGCGGAAGGTTGATGATGACGGTGATGATAATGGGGTTGGCAAAGATGATGGTCAGCATGAGCAGGGGATGACAGTGATGCTGAGAACCGTCCGTCACTGCCATCGCGCCATCACCATCATCACCACCATCGCTATCGTCATCACTATCATCAGTTTCTGTCCTGCATCTGGCTCAGTACCTTCATGCTCCTACATTTACGATACGAGCATCTCCTACGGATCTAAGTAGAGTTCGCAGGGCCGCAAGCTCCATTATAGTCAACATGATGACTATGAGGCGAGGGCCATTCCTTTCCGAGCAGGGCTATTCTCGGTAGAGAGCCATCGCGCAATCAGCACGGATTCCCTCGCAGAGGGACAAAGCACCGACCGAAAATGGCCTTACGACCACGGCTCCTTCACATGGGATCTCAGGATTGGGAGGGCAAGGCAGGGTGGGGCTTGTGACTTTGAGGACCTTGGTCTTGATGTCGACTTCGTGTCTTAGGCTTCAAGTCTACATCCTGGACCCGGAAAGCTTGAGCTTTTGACACCCAGCTTGTGTTTGCAACCACAAGGCAAAGTAAGGCCTGCAAGGTGTTTTCTCCGAGTCCAGGGTGTGAACCGCAAGTTCCCGTTATCGCAATCTTGTGATTTCTTACAAACAGCGCAGGGTGTCAGAAAGCCCGTCCATCCCAGATGCACCTGGAAGGCATCTTTCAAGCTTGACAGCGTGGTCTGTGTTTGCCGGGTACTTATGCTGCGAAGGGATGCGAGTAGGCGGACGGTGGCCGCAGGCCCCTCAGGCGTCCTAGGTATGTAATGTATGCATTTGGCAGGCATGCATGTGTGCATTGAGTGAGAGTACTGTATGCATTGCCGGCACTGCAATCAATGCATTATGATGAGGTGTAGTGTAGTGCTGCTTAAAAATCTCCGTAACCGAATGCGCCGCAAAGGACTGCAATCTACTGTAATGGATTATACTGGAACGCTGGTGTAGAGCTGCAATGCAATGTGCTGCCATGCAAAGGTAGGAGAATGATGTGGAACTTGATATTGCTGCCATGTAAGGTTGGTCAAAGGTCACACAAATTATGTACAGTAGTGGTGTTGCGCAATGTCATGCATTCTATGCAGGACGTGTGACATAGTGAAGTACTAGAGTATACATTTTTGTTTTTAATTCTGCATGGCTTCGGCCTGTTACATACGTGTACATATGTCTACATGTGTGCATGTGCTGTGCATGTATGCCATGGCATGGCATGGTATGCAATACTTGTGTGGAGGTAGTCTACTGCAGCGCCTGGCAATGCCAGGTAATGTAGCATTCGCCCGTCTTGTGATGTAGTAGCAGAAGCTGCTGATGTACTCCAGTACAATGTAGTGCGGCCCTGCCACACGTTGCTCTGATGCCATTCAGAATCCTGTACTCCTGTTGAGATGTTGCTCAACGAAACTGGTGTTTGGTTGCTGTGCGAGTTTATGTCCGCTTCTTGCGACGGACTGCAAACACCCATCAAGCAGCCATGGCTGAAGACATGCAACATTTTCTAGCACGGTCTTGTCTTGCACCGTGTTGTCTTGTCTTGTGTTGTGCCAAGTTGTGATATCTTGTGTGCTGTATTGCATAGCATCCTCGTATACAGAACAGATTAGTGAGTAGTTGTAGTAGCGTCAGTATAAAGTATGAAGACTCAACACATCTTCGTCTAGCATGTTCTAGCTACTTCACCCTGAGCTGCAAAAGGCCCGGCTTGACAGCAGCCTTCTGCCACCGAGGTGATGCAGCCAGCTTTGACCAGCTCGAGGCTGTGTTAGGGTAGGCTCTTCACTTCCAGATGGATTGCAGATGGGGGCGAAAGGACGAAGGGATCACAAGGGGCCACTGCGGCAGGGCAGTAAGACGTTTAGGTATAACATGCAAGCGGAAAAGCTCGTAGTGGACTCATGACGAGCATTTTTTAGGTGCAGGTCTGCAGCACACCGTTTCAGACTGGAAGGTCGGAGTCCGAGGCTCGCAAGACCCCAGTTCCTCCAGGTCCCACATCTTCAGCACCGAAGCCTCTGCATTTTGAGCACCTTGAAAACTGCTTTCCGTTATTCTCTGCATGCCCTGACAGCTCGGGCCCTCCATCTCCAAAGCCCTCGTCAAGCCTTAGCCCGAAAACTCCAAGCACCCTAAACCCCTAAACCCTTAAACCCTAAGCCGTAATGAAGTGGTTTGTGGTACTCAGTAGAGTGATAGCCAGTGGACATCTAAGGAACAGCCAACGGAGGGGTCAGTCTGCGGGTTATTTGGGTGCTGTGTGGTGGTGAATCCCGCTGTTGCAGTTCCGGCCCAGTGCTTCAGCCTAATAGACTTTCCAACTAACACGTGTGGCGGATGGAAAAGGGGCGACATACAAAAAAGCGTAATGGAGCCCCAGGGCGGCGTTGCCTCCGAGGGTGCCGCTGGCGCAGATGTGGCGCTCGGGGCTGAGAGGTATGGGTTTGGGAGTCGTTAGGTGTTAGGGTTTGGAAGGTTGAGAGTCTTTGGGGTTTGGGAGTTCAGGGTTTGATTTTGGGAGTTGTTTGGGAGCTGCAGGGTTTGGGATTTGGGTTTGCGAGGTTTTAGGGCTTGGAGGTACAAAATATGTTTGGGTTTGGGAGTGCAGCGTGTTGAGGTTTAGTCTATTTTGTTTCAGGGTTTTGGCTTGGGTTTGGAAATTGACAGCTACTATTTGCTTAAGAACCCCAAAAAATGAAAAATATATTCCTTATGGGGGTAATATAGGGATTATTATCTCTATTTTTTGGGGGTTTCTTAAGCAAATGGTAGACAGGGTTCAGGGTTTGGGTTTTGGAGTTTTAGGGTTGTGGTTTGGCATGGTTTGTGCTCGGGTGCTTTTTCGAGCTGGGTTTGGAAAACAATGGGGCCTTAGGGTTTGGGTCTGGGAGATGTTTAGCATTAGGGTCTTGGTTGTGGGGATTTGTCAGGTTTTGAAACTGGGTTTTGGGAGTGTGAAGGGTTTGGGTGTCTTTTAGGGTTTGTGGTTTACGGGAGCTTAGACTCTTTTCAACTAGGCGCACGGAGTGTCAGCAAATCAGGTTCTAGTGGTTGTTCATGATATCAAGGAATCCCAAGCATACCTGGAAGCACCACCAGTTCAACAGTTCACTACAAATCATAAACCCAAAACGCCAGTACTAGGTGCGAAATTACCCTTACCTTACAGTTCTAAACCCCACAGCGCCACATCCCTAAAAGCCCTACGTCGGTAAACTCGAGGCTTTAGATGCATTGAGCTGTAATTTCTCAGAGAAGCTACCAGGCAGCTCCTCAGAGAGCAGCTTGCCATCAGCGACGCCGGGGGCCTGGCCGGCTTGCGGCCTTGCGGTGCAGGGATTCCTAAGCTCTGCTTGTCTACCTGATTGGGCCCATCAACAATCTTACGTGCTTGCGAAGTTGTGAGTGCGTTCCTACGTCCGTCTAGACTGTATGCCGTATTGCGAGTTCCACTCGGGTGTTCACAGGATGTTGCTACGACGGGGCCTGCAGCCCTACTCAATCGTGCGTTGGCGATAAGCAGAAACAGCCCTAAACCCTAAGACAACAGCAACACTACTCGAACTCCGGCTCCCACTCTTACTCCTGCTACCGCTGCTTCTGCCAGTGCTGCTGAGACTCCGATAGCAACTCCGTGGAGGTCTGTTTGCTGAACAAGTGCGACCTCGTGGATTCGGCTCAGAGGGACCAGGCGCTTTGCTGAAGCCCGGCTCAGGGCGTTAGGGGGTGGGCGTGATGTTTGACTGCAGGGATCACACATATCCTCAACCTAATTGGCGTAATTGCTCTGACAGCCAGGTGTCCTCTCGCATTCGCGAGGTGAACCCGGCCGTGCGGGTGGTCCCCTGCCGACATGGCAAGGCCCTTTCTATGAGGGTTTTTTGGGTTCGATATCGGCTCGACAATGGATCACAGGGTACATGGCCGAAAGGGTTTGTTCAGAGTAGAGTTTAAGATCCCTTCCCTTGAACTCATTTCTGGAGCAAGGGGTGTTTGGTCCAGGACGTGAGGTGAGTTGCTTCCGCAATGCTGGGGGCTCGTGCTCAGAAACAGTAAAGGAGTTGGCGTGAAATTACCGGCTGCCTACGACAGTTAAAATATCGAGAAAGCAGACCGCTCAAAGCGAGCGTTAAAAAGGGCAATGTGCTGTGCAAGAGCAGCAGGAGTATGCCTGCCTCAAAGATCGACATCCTGGTGAAACTTGCTATGAAGTCCTTGTCTTTAAATGCTGATTCTCAACCCGATCTCACGACCCCGGCCTTAGGCCTTGTCTCCAAGGCTCTCGGCCTCTCATGGCTCAGGTGAATTTGGCGCAGGTCCTGCAGGTGAACTCTTTCTCACTCGACGGGGCGATCTCGCTGGCGCGGCTGTCGGAGAGTTGCAAAGTTAGGCTTTGCATGATTGAGCATTTTGGGACATCGGCTTGGAGTTGGCTTTGACCTAAGTCTTAATTGGGAGTTTGGAAGCCCTGTTTCTTAACCAGAACATGCTGTGATGTCACCTGATCTGACGCACGTGCAGACCATTGCATCTATGCATCCAGTTCTGAATACTTGGATTACATTGAGCTTTAGCCCCCCGCCCAAACTAGAAGCCAACGTTTCCAGCTCCATAGCTTGACATCCGACTTCATGTGCCCCCGGCTTTGCAGTTTGGGGGTGCCCGGTCCAGTATAGTTGGTCCCAAGCCTACTCAACCCTCGCTCTGAGACCAAACCCTCATGCCCGGCACACGCGATAAGCAGCTGGAAGTCAGGATGCGCACTTCCTGACGTCGGATGCCGACCATGGCTCATTCCCCAGAATCTGGCAGGTTTTAGGGCCGTCAGTTTGCATGGTACAGTAGTGGTGCGGAATGTGGCAGTGGTAGGCGCAGAGTTGTAGGGCAAGGGGTCGGAATAAGAACCCGGGTCTATTTATAGGAGCAGCAGCAGAAGTCGCCGTAGTGGTAATATGCGCAGAGGTACGAGTGAAGCAACGAAACATGGGGGCTCGCTTTACCTGTAACTTTCGTGCTGTGTACCGACCCTTGGTCTAAGCCAGCTGAATGCCAGAAGTGTGATGGCCAAGGGGACGGCCATGGAGAAGGTCACGATCATGGACACGGGCGTGAGGCCTTGCCGAGAGCTGATTTGTGCGAGAAGCCCTTTCTTCACACCCTGCAAGAAGGGACTGAAGCCCGGAAGCTTTAAATGTCAGAGCTCCAGAGTCTCGAGGGTGATTACCGCGATGCCGCTCCTGCCATGAAACAGGAGCACCCCCACGCTCACAGCGCCATGAGCAGCCTAGGCCTGACGCCCGAACCCGCCAGCCAGGATCCCTCCTCAAATTGCGCAAGGAGTAGTCCTCGAGTTAGCCTATCACTGAGGGTCCCTAGATTCTGCATGCTTCATTTCCTGGCTTGGATGCAGAAATGCGGGCTCCGGGAGAAGATTTTGCGGGATTTAGACTTCAGGGTTCTGGTGTAAGGCGCAACGTCTTGGGATGTCTTGTGGGTAAGAGATCCGTTACGCACGACTACTTTCCGCTGACGTGCCCAGCCGACAGCAATTTGAAATACGCTCTTTTGTCTTATGTACTGTCCTGCCAGGGCTGCATGGTTCAGTTCCGGGTTGAGCAAGAAGCCAGACGAGCAGAATGCACTGCTGAACATGGCTTTTTGCAAAGTCGCAGTGATCGGGGGCCTGCAATGACCCCCTCCCGAAAAGCCCAGGTCAGCCCAAACTCGAAAAGCCTCAATTTCAACACCTAAACACTCCACGCAGGTGACTCTGCCCAAACGCCGAATCCGGGAACACCAGAGAATGCGCCCAGTGAGTCAGTCTCATACACATATAAAGTCTGAGACCCTATCAAGAAATCCTCCCAGAACCCAGAAATCCATATAACACCCATAATGACACGCGAAAACTCATTAAGCTATTGGGGAGAAGCACAACCCACACTCGCATTTCCTTTGCCAATATGAACAGAAGAACCAGTTGTTGTGGTCGCAAGTTCCGCGTGAACTAGAGCAAGCGGACGAATACTAGCGATGGCACGAGCAGCACTTGCTGCAGAAATCAGAGTGATAGCAGCTGCGATACGAAGTACCACAGGAACGGGAGTTGTGGTCTGTCCCTAGCTCTTGACATTGGCGGAGTTTGTCCATCAGCAGTACTGAGAAATGGCAGTAACTGACAGGCCTTGAAATAGCGGAGGCCATCGAACGCTCGGCTCTCGAGGTGGGTGGATTGGTTCAGGCTTGCCTGTTGAATCCCCAAACCGCACAGCGAATCCCTAGGTGTAAACACGGGTCCTCAAACCATGATCTCTACCCTGAAAACCACCATACCAGAAACCTTAAAAGCAAATCCGCTTTGGTGCTTAGATGTGCCTGGAGCTTAAGGCGATTGGCTCCTTTTGGGGTTCTGCGGCTGTGTGTTTGGGGTGTACCACACCAATAGGATGCATCGACTAGACATCGAGTGTTCTCAAACGCTTGGATTAGGCTGGCTCGCGGATAGCTTCAGCAGGAACAAGGTGTGTAGAAACGGCTTGCAAAGGAGGTGGAGCTTCGATTGCTGGGAACATGGCCATACTCATCACCAGCATCACCATCGTAATCGTCCTGTCTCTTCACTATCAGGACGTCTGAGACAATCCTTGCGCACAGCTATCGAATAGGACTGGCTCCGGAGCGTCGTGGAGCGCTTGGGGCAGGATCTGATTCGCCCGGTTCTCGGTGCTTCGATGATCGATGATGTTTGGGTTTTTTTTGGGATTCAGGGCGCTAGGGTCCAGGGTGTGAGTGATTGGAGTTTGAGGTTCGTGTTTGGTGCCCCTTTTGGATCCATCAATGCAGCTTGTCGTTTGGGTTTAGCAGCCAAGCTTTCGATTTCGAATGCAGCTTGTCGTTTGGGTTTAGCAGCCAAGCTTTCGATTTCGCATCGCCCTTTTGAGCGTATTCACTGTGAACACGTCCTTTGAGTAGCTCTTGTGCGCCTTCCACATGTGGGGTTCCGCTTTGGTGTCAACAGGATCTCCTATGCAAGCACGGCTGCATTAGCTCTCGGGGTCGAAGGTTTCTGGGGTATCAGCTTTAGGCTCTGAGGCACGGGCAGCAGTTCGCCAGCCTTGCACCTGAACACGAAGCCCCAAATCCAAAACCGCCTGAACTCCAAATACCAGGTCTGAAGGGCGTCCTACGCCAACACGGAGAGGCAGCGCCGTTCATTAGTCCCAGAGCCCCCTCCGCCCCAGCTGTTATTCTGGATCCCTGCGGTGCTGTTTCTGGGCGGGGGGAACACATTGCAGCGGTTTCTGAATCGCCTCGGGTACGACTAAGAGCGCGCAGACTTTGAAAGACAGCTGAACCTGGCGCGTTTCTCTGAGCTTCTTGTCCCTTCAACCCAGCACCCTGCGGCGCTGAACCTTACCCGGCATCGGACGTCTGGGCTGCAGCGTGTGCGCCCCGAAACCCTTCTCGGCGAAAGTGGCCCGCGACTGCACGGGCAAGTCGGGAGCAATGGCGGCCAAGAAGAAGGCGAGTACTGCTGAATTGCTACGCTTCAGGAACAAGTGGGAATAGTCATGTTCTGGCGATGACGTTGATGGTTCTGGTAATGGCGGGGATCTGTTTGCTCAGGGCTTGTACGGCCATCACCCGAAAGCTGCAGGCAATGTCCCTGTCCCCCAGGCCTTGAACTCTACGCCCGAAAACTCCCGAACCTAACAACAAATTTCACCCCCTCCCCCAATAGGTCATGGTCGATGTGATCAGCGACGTCGTCTGACCCTTCTGCTGGATCGGGAAGCGCAATCTGGAGGGAGCCATGAAGCAGAGCCTCGGCTAAACCCCAAAAAGAGCCCGGGGAGCGGAGGCTCCTCGGGTCGGGCCCAGAAAGAAGGATGCTACCAGTTACCTGTATGTTACAATAACAGTTGTTGTGTATATTGCTTTATTATTGGTATCAATAGTGTTACGATAACGAATGTCTAATCATGAAAGGTAATCTCATTATCAATATTGATATTATAGCTCTTATCACAGTCAGCAAGCAACAGCCACATGACAGCCACGGTGCCTCTCAAATGGGTGCTGCTACCGCTGCTCCTGACAGTACTGCCGGAACCGCCATCGCGACGACGACGACGACGCCTGCAGGGTTCAGTCGATGACAGGGAAGGACATTCTGAAAGCAAGTGGGCCCACTGGAAGCTTCCGTGTGTTTGCATGACGCTTTCCAGGCTATTCTTGCGGCTGGCGTCCATGTGAGGTCCTGGTTCATGCGGGGTAAAGGCAATAAAGGGCAGACAAGCAAACACGTCCTCTTCCGACGAGCTCGGATTTGATTGCCATTGGTTGCGTGTGTGGGTAGCCGATTTTTGATCCGTGTGTAGTGTTTCTGGCTCATAAAAACCTGGCTCTGCTCTGTGAGGTTCTCTGACGTTGACTTTGAAGTGCGCTGGCTGCCATATCAGCTGAATCCCCAAGCATCCGACAAGCCATCCAGCAAGACTCGCAGCTGCATTAGGCAAGGACCGCTCAGGGCTTCGAGGCATTGGGGTCCCGGCTAGCTGAGATGGATGCTGCATAGACGTCTCAACATCCCTGAGACCATGACCCCTTGCACCCTCAATCCCACTGCTCCTCCGGTATACGCGAAACTGCTTGGCAGGTGACTGAAAGACCTGTCTGTGGATGTTTTGATTCAATTTTCTGTGATCACAAGAAGGTTGAGATGAAGATGCTGAGGTTGTCGGGCGGCGCCAGATTTTTCATTCCTGCGACAAGTATCGAGCTCGACTCGACTAAGGATGCAGGCCTATGCGGACAAGTTTGGCAAGAGCAAGGCTTCGAACACATGTGTTAGAAGCTTTGCCAGCTGCTCGTGCATAGTTGCATAATCGATGCTTTCGGGCGACAATTTGAGCACTGGACGGGGTAGCAGGCAACCACATCGTAACAAGTCCATGAACCAGCATTCCGAATTAGACTTCTGACCCTTGAGCTGACGCTACTCGATATTCCCCGAATGCCGACGAGTGTTGTGATTGGTTCAAGCTTCCCGAAGAGATATTCCCGAGTCCCGCTGTTGCAGGAAGAAGTGAAGCAGATGGGTGACTGGATGAAAGGCCTGGGCTTCCTCCGAAACAGCAGTAGTCACCAGTAGTAGTCAGAAACAGCAGCAGGCAGTAGTAGTAGTCAGCATTGCAAAGGACTGGTAGTGGTGCTGGTGCATGGTGACAGTCCACATTCTGTGCATAAACCATCAGGCTTTGCAGTAACGTAGCGATTGCCTGTTGTCATATCTTGCGAAGCAATGCCGTGCTGGATCATCATGGTAGTCTGCTGCTGACACATGTTCCATCAAAGGCTTGAGACGCCACGTCAATGTGGTTCTGCATGTTGCAATTTACAGTACCTCATTCCGATGCAGTATCACGGCCAGCCCTCCGTAGGCTGTTTGATTTTCGGCCCGCATGACAGAACTTCCTCACCGATAGAACTCACTCATCGGCCATCCGTCGCAACCACCTAGGACAACTGATGATAACTGATGCATGTGGGCTAAGGACACACAACGAAAGGTATGGTAGATCATGCGTCTAAATCTAGGCCTAAATCCTTAGACCTGCATCGAACACCGTGAGCCTGCCATAGCAAAAGGCAAGTTCGATGCGGTGGGACTGCCCTACGCCTTCACGGAGAAGGGCTTGGCCTCTTCGCTGCAAAGCTGCAGGGCGCGATGGCCGCATTCCACGCACACCCCAGCTCAGGTGAGCAGCACCTTCGATGCGCACAGAGTCCTCACCGAAGCCTACCGGCCGCTGGTCGTGACAGTGATGATGGTGACCATGACCGTGATGATGATGGTGGTGGTGGTGGTGATGATGATGGCTGTGACGGTGGTAGCGATGATGGCGTTGAAGATGCAGGCGATGCTGCCGATGGTGGTCATGATGAAGCCCGCATGTTACAGACCGTAGTTGCGAAGCAGCCCTTAAGCGGCGATAGAGCAGTTTATTTGCAGCTCGAAAAAATCTTCAACAATACTGACCGTTTGCTCCACAATACTTGCAGCCTGAATGGTTGTGACTGCACCATCATCATCATTATCATCATCGTCGTCGTCATCGTCATCGCCAGCATCATCACCATCGCCATCATGTCATCGTCGTCATCGTTTGTCATTATCATCATCGCCATCATCTTCGTTGTCGTCATCATCGTCGACGCCATCATTATCATCACCATCGCCGTCGTCGTCATCATCGTCACCATCGTAAACGATATTCGCACCTTCGTCGTTGTCATCATCGTCGTCAACATCACGATGATGAGAGTCATTATCATCAGTAGTAGCGTATGATCGTTAGTAGCAGCACCATCAGATTATCATCATCACCAGCATCATTCCTTATTCGAACTCTTACCATTGCCATTTCCAAGCATATATCACAACCATTACCATCACCAGCGTGGTGCACCATCTACCCGGCCGTGGCCCTGATCATCGTCATCATCATCATCATCATCACAATTGTGATCGTCTTCGTGACCACCGCCATGGCTTGTATCGAGTCTATACCTCTTGGTTGCGCATGGCGCATGGCGTTCCACCCTGTAGCCGGTTCTTCCTGATGTAAACCCCCGCACCTGAGCTTTAAGATTTTTACTGGACCACAACCCAAGACATCCCAAGACCCCCTAACAACCAGAAGCTTCAGCTTCTCTTTGAGGCAGGGTGGCGCTGCTGCCCAAGACAAGGCAGCTGAGGTGGGCGGACGAAATTACAAACTTTTGCCTTGAGCCGTTGGTCTAGCTCTCAGAGTGACGGACGGGACTCTCAACTCGCCCAGGTGCTTCAGAGGACCCTAAGCGCCAAGCCCGAGAATCCCGCATCTGCCCTAAACCTTGAGCTTCTTGAGCCCCAATCCCAACTTCTCAGATCTGCTGCCGGTGTGCAGGCTTTGTTCCACTCCTACTTCGCAGAAGAGTCGCTTGGATGGATTCGTAGTGCATTATTCTCAGCCGTTGTTTCTGTTTTGTTGCTGTTGGTTGCAGTGGTAGCTGCTGTGCCAGCAACAGCTGCCGTCTGACTGACCATGCTTGCAATCTCAGCTATGATGGTGAAACATTGGTCTTGACGATGAAGATGAGACTCAGCACCGTAACAGCAACTGCCAACATAACTCGAAAAAAGGCCCTCGTTTTCTGTAAAAGCAGGCGGGCAACGGGCCCTTCACCTCAACTCGGCAAACTCAGGAGACTACGAGAACCCTGGAGCCTTACAGCTCTGTCATCCATCAAGCAGAAGCACTCATCCCATTCCGAAACCTTGCTTAGACTACCCCAACCTTCTGACATGGGCTCATGGGAGTAGGGAAATTTAGGCATCCTGCCTCTGAGGTGGGACTGGGGTACAACGTTTGATTGGGGCTGCAGGATGTAGGGCTTTGATTTGGAGGGCTGCCAGGTTCAGGATTACATTGCATTCTTTTTTCCGAATATTAGCATGACGCTGACCTCAGTTTCTATCACTCTATCACAGAATCGTCTTCGCGAAGACTCCTCCCTGTTCTGCAACCAGATGTGGGGCTGGGTTGCAGGGCTGTTCCGCTAAAACGTCAAGGATAGGCCGCAGATAAGAGAAGACGGTCCATAACGTGCGCTGCGAGTTTCTGGCGTGGTCGCCCAAACAGCCCAAACCAGACGGCCCTTTTACTTGATGCCCAAGGAAGGCGCCCAACGATCCGGAAGAGCTGAAGAAGGCGCTGCAACAAACGGTTTAGGGTTTATAGGGTTTTTGTAATTGTAATTCTTCATCGTGCTCCTGCTGAAGATGGTGTCCACGATGCAAAATGATCACGATGGTGGCCCCCGCTGATGGCGCTGCTGATGATGTGGGCGAGGACGGTTTTATTGTAGTCGTGACAGGCACAGGGTTCCAGGTGTAGATGTCTATGCTATGCCTCAGACTCCCTTGTTTGCTGTTTTTCTCACTTTGCTTGAACGGGCCGAATGCAGCGAAAGGGTCCGACAAGTATGGAACCGAGCAATGCCCCACTGTCCAGAGGTGGAACTGAAAGATGTCCCGAGACAAGACCACCCCAAAGTCTTGCGACCGAAACATCCTTCATAGCAGCAGCCTGAGGTGCCTGATTCCAGGGCGCAACCCCATACCCAAGTCCCCCGCACACCCACTGCCCCCCACTGCCCCATACCTCCCGTAACGACCGCAGGCAGCCGTGGCGGCGGGCCTGGATGGCGACAAGTTGCACCTCGGTGGCCTCAGGTTCAAGTCCTGGAGCCCCAGAGCTGGGACTTCCCCGACGGGGCTTCTACATGCCTTTCCCAGGAAGCCCGAACTCTGAAATCCGACGGGAACAATTCGAGTGAATTTCCTTCGAGTCGCTAGGAGAATGTTCGAAACTTCACTTAAAGACCTTCACCGTATTCTAGTTTTTAGGCATTTCATGCCCCTGCAATAAAGGGCTAACCCCAAATTCGAGCTGATGGGGCCCAGGGTCGCCGACAAGTCCCTGGCTGCAGCAGAGGTGAAGGAGGAGCCATCGCAAAGTTTGGGGTTCAGGGTTTAAGCTTCAGCAGCTTTGCAGGCTAGTTCTTCCCTGACGGTTCATCCGTGTCGGGTTCCCTTTTTCTGGGCGTGGAATTCTTTAGAAGACAAGTCGGAAGAAGGTCCGTGAAAAGCTAAGAGACTTCAGAGCTGCAGCTGGCATTCAGGAGCTCAAGGTCGGGCAGCGGCTTCGCGCCCTTTGTGCTGCAGTTTGGTCGGAGCTCTGTACCCTAAACCTTCTCGTACCCTTATAGAAGCCCTTGTAAGTGTAGATCCCTTTAAGGAACTTATTTAGACCCTGTTCGATTCGGACACTCCAGTCCAGAATCTTTGAAGCCTTCTACGTGGCTACCTCGCTGTGACAGCTACAGCTACTGTAACTGTTTGGGAAGCGAGGGAAAGGGGTGCCCATTCCTGATGCAGACCGAGTAACCCCCTGGATGCGGCCCTACCTTCTGCGCATCTAGACCCAGCCACTCCACCGATCAGTCGGAGCGAGTTCGGAGCTTGAAATCCCGCATCCGAGGTGCGCGGAGTGCCTCACTTCGTGATTCGGGCAGATGGATCTTCGCGCCCGGGTTGCAGACAGCTTGGTGGTTCAGTCGGTTCAGGCTTCGGTCTTCCTGAAGAAGCGTTGGGCCCCAAAAGCCAAACGAACAAAGCAAGAGCCAGAACAGAAACAGTAAGGAGGCTGAACCCTTCGTGCCCGACGTTCTGAGAGGAGCTTCATGGATCGTCCTGTCGAGCCAGAGAGCAAAGTTTTGAAACCTCCAGCTGTCGAAATGGTGACAGCCCCTAGCTGCAACGTTTTCGAAAGAAATGTCTTGACGAGGAAGGCGCAGCAGATCTCTGGTGCGCAGCCCCCTGAGGAGTTCGTCGATGCGTTCCCTGACCTTGATGTTGACGGCTTGACGGCTCGCGAAAGGGTTGAGGGTGAAACTTCAGACTCATTCAGGTCCCATTAAGGTCCCATGCCTCCCGACTAATTTTCCTGCTTTTTTCATTGCTTACTACATGTAGAGCGGATTTGCGAAAAAACTGTTATTACACCGCATCCCCTCAGCTCATAAGCCGTAGGCGATTGCGTGAAGCTATCCTGTCCCAGCGGTTCTCCTCGCTTTCCGAACGTGTTTAGAGAGTACAGTGAGAGTACTGCCCAGGTTCCGGGCCGTGGCGAAATAAAGCCGCAAGGGTGACAAAATGCACAGCAGCGCTGCTGAGCAGTTGTAGCGGCATCATTAATTCAAAGGGAGCGGTTTTGACTCTTCAGCGATGGGTATGCTGAGACAGCATAGTCTAGTTTATTCTCGGGGGCAGGCTTTAGCTCTTGAGGCTTTCGTGTCTGGTCTTTCCACGATAGGGCTGCAGCGTTGACTCCTTCACCTCAGTTGTGTCTCGCAAGTTGTCATCTTCAAGCACATCTCTCTGTCACAGAGCTTGCTTCCTGAGCATGCAATCATAATTGCAGAGTCCCTTGTCGCTCTTTAAAGTTTATGTGGTCACTCAGATCCGCAACCAGAGCCTGAGGCCCCAAACTCCTATAAGTATATAGCGGGGCTACCTGGGAGAGTGTTCCAAATTAAACCCCAATCGTAATTTCACAAACCGCTCCCTTATCTTCATGTTCTTGGACGTTCCCTCGCGGCGGGTCTTTGGGGGGTGCCGCTTCGGCGCCAACTCCGACGGCCGCTGGCTGATTCCGAAAAAGCGATTGCGCAGATCCATGGTAGACAGGCTAAAGCCAGGATATATGTATGTCTGCATGCATGCATGTATGTATGTATGTATGTATGTATGTATGTATATATATATATACATATATATGCGTATGTCTACGTACGTCTACGTACTCGTGTGGCACGTGCGCACCCGCATGCCCACACATCCACATATACTGGTACATGCCGAAAAGGTGATGTTTTGTAGAAAAAGGCGACACATCAGTCGTTCGTTGGACAGCCTTTCGGAATCAGCTTCTCTTCGTAGTTCGAATGGCTTGGGCCCCTGGAATCCGAGATTTGTAGTTGTACGGGGCTGCTTGAAGTCAAGATGTGCCTTTTTCAAGTGTCTCTGTGAGAAAGCTCCTGCATGTAATCATACCTTCGGCTTCCAGCATTCTCGAACATGCCGTCTTAACGCTTCAAGTCCAAAACCCGAACCTTAAATCTTAAACCTCAGAAGCTTATAAATCATGAACCTGAAGCACGAACCCTAAACAGGCGCTAAAGTTAAGCCCAAAGTTAGGACCTGAGCCACAAACCTCGTCCCTGAACCTTAGCCGCAGCCCAGAACTCAAGGCTCCCGCGTTCCGCGTGATTCGGGAGCTTGGAAGGGCGAGTTCGTACCTTGCAACATCTGGAGGTTTCTTCTTCACCAAGGTTTTTCTAATCAGAAGGGTTCAGGCCGAAAGCCTACATCTTCAGTTTTTTTGGTCTTGAAGCGTCGAGAGGTTTCTGGTTAAGCCTCAGCGACACAGAAGCCATGAGACCCGAACCCCTGAAAGGGGTGATCAAAGTTAAGCCAAACCGCAGGTAGAGCATCCCTTTCAGGAGCCCAGTTTGATACTCGGAGCATCTGTGACAAGCTCGGGCCACCGTAGCCTGCAGCGATTGACGGTATGCTGAAGCCGTCGCAAAGAGCGAGGGCTCCAACGGCCTTTCAGATATGTCACGGTTTGAGAAAGGACCTCTTGCTGGGTTTCGCAGCCTGTACAAGGGTTTTGCAACTGGGGTTGTAGGTACATTTGTGACATTAGCTATAAGCATATGTAAGCATCTTGACCTCATCTCCCTACCTATCACCATGCAAAAATCCGGGAAGCACAGGTAGCACACAACCCTACACACTGCGTTCGACTTAAAGTTCATTCTGAGAGGCCGTTGGCTGGGTGCCATGAATGCTGCATGTACTCTGCGCCCCGATTGCGTCCTGTGAGCCACCGAACCTGTCGCCTCGCAAACAGCATGACTTCGACAGCCCCCACTCCCGACAAAGAGCCCCAAGATTTCGTAGCATATTGCCCGTACAGCCTTCTTGTTTCTTGCGTTAAGCGGTTTAGCGAACCCCAATTCCTGTTGAAATTATTCAGGCCCCTATGCCTCCTATCCGCACCTGCGATGCAGGCCAGACCAGAAACATGAAGAGGCATATGCGGCACTTTGACCATTGATATGTGGTTGCGCATGGATGCGAACCACGGCCCAGTACCGAACCCACGGCGGCAAAGCAATTGACAGGAACTCGCAAATCGACAGCTTCCAGTGGCCGGCAGAAGTTTTCCGGGGCCCGGCAGTCTGAGATTCCCGGGCCACGTGATGGCAGCGACCCTCGGCAGGTCGAAGACATGGCCCGGACTGAGGCTGCAGGTCACCGTATTCTTACACAGATGGGGACTGTTCATAGAGGATCACCTTGTAAGCAACAAGCACAAATCTGCATGCATGTGTACGTGCAATCTGTGCACATATCCATCCATGCCTGCGTCGTGCATGTCGTGCATGCACACACACACACACACACACACACTGGCGCATCTATGCACGCATGACGTCGTGACGAATGTTGAGTGGTGTTTGTTGTCTTCAGGTTCAGGCTTCGCAGCAGCAATGCGTGGGTTTTGTCAGGTTGTTTGCGGTCGACTCAGAGAGTATGGACGCTTTTCGGCGTTGCCCATTCTGCACAAAGAGCGTTTCAGGGTTTCGGACTTTAAGTTCTCAGTGCTTACTGGATAGAGGTGAAGATGGACTTGTGAGAGTTTTGTGAAACCGTAATCGCGCAAGTAGACTGCACCCACCGTCTGGAGCCATGGCAAGACGGGCAAAGCACAGCGCGAGAAAAGGCGAAGGCTTCTGATTCTGCCTGTCCAGGTGAAGCAGCATTTTGACGTAAGTTCCGAGATGATTCCGTTATGACCTTTCTGGAAACAGATAGCCGGGAAGCGAAGAGAGCGATGAGATGCGATGAGAAATATGTAGTGTCTGACTGTCTGTCTGTCTGTCTGTCTGTCTATGTATGTAGACAGAGACAGAGAGCCAAACCGACCGACGGACCGAGTGCACGATGCCTCTGCTTCGAAGCCTTAAGGCCCTTGGCCCCGATCCCGAAAATTGCAAAGGGCTCCAAGGGCGGGATAGGGGTGTTTAGGCTTTGGCGCTTCCCTTATCGGATTTAGGAACTCTGACTAGGCCTTGGCTCCCTGACAGAGCAGGCTTTATCAATCACAGACTCGTAGGCTTGTGGCTTATGTGTTTCAAGGATTGGGAATCTCTGGGTTTGGGGTTTTGGGCTTTTTGGCCTCCGTGCGTCTTTGGCATCAGTTCGGGTGATGTCCCATGTAGCCGTCTGGCCTTCGGGTTTCGGGCAGGCAAGCTGCCTCGTGGTGCAAGGTGTGCGAGACTCGGGGTGCCGACAGGTTCCAGAGGCTTTTGGCATTTTTGGGCTTTGGGTTTGGGGGTTCGGGATATATTTGCACACGCAATCTGTCAGGAAGGTGTCGACTTTCGGGATAAGTTCAGGCTTTAGATTAGTGGCCACCGTGGTCTTGGGGCGTCTTTGAGCCGGAATCCCTGAAGTTCGAGAATTGTTCCAAGGTGGCTTGAAGCCGTTGGATTCAGGCTCGAGGTTCTTAGCTTGCGTTTCGTGCTACGTTTCGAGCTCCGTGGGATTTTTTGCCTTCCGTGTGAATCTCTGAGCCCTCTTTGACTGCCGAGGTAGGCGGGCACATTGACGTCTCCGATGTGCAGCTGGCGTGTTTGAGTTGCGGTTTGTTCTTCAAGAGTATACATAAACGAAAGAAGCAAACCTCAGTCTCATGCCGGTTCTATGTGAAAGCCCGCAGAAGCGGCAGTAGCCCTTCACGGTCGTGTAGTTCTAGGTTTTGCTCTTGGATGTTGAGAAAGGCGTCCGACCTGCAACCCGCCACCAGTCGCCTGGTGATCATTGGCCGCGTGTCGGCCGCGACCTTACACTCGCTGGGACTTCTTTGAGTGAGAGAATCAAAGAGAGGAGCAACAACGGTGCCGAAACTCGGTTTGCAGGTGCATGGATAGGTAGACATGAGGTTACGATTTAGGAGTTTTCCAAGAGCAGCTACCCTCAGAACTTAACTAGGCCCGCCACAAAGCTCTAAGACTCCAAACCGCAGCTCGGAAGCGTTTGCGCAACTAAGGACTGGGGTCTGCGCAAGGAGCTCCAAGACGGATTCCTTGCCTTTGGCTTAGTCTGAGCTTCGATGAGGGGCGGCGGCTTTCTGGGTGCGAGTCTCGGGTGTAATCCGGGATTGGGGGTAGGGCCTAGGGTCTAGAATGTGGAATTCCAATAGACTATAGAGTGGAGGACTTAGCGTTGTTATATCTGTAGTTTAGAAACCTTTGTTAATCTAATCTCGCGACGGAGAGAGGCTCCAAATACCTCAATGAAGCCTTAGAGGCTGGTCCTCACCCCGCGTTGCCTCGATTC
This sequence comes from Symbiodinium sp. CCMP2592, assembly GCA_905221615.1. Lineage (NCBI taxonomy): Eukaryota > Dinophyceae > Suessiales > Symbiodiniaceae > Symbiodinium > Symbiodinium sp. CCMP2592. Next base: position 144,389 of record CAJNDT010006014.1, on the reverse strand, counting down.
CAAGCTGAACGCTCCAAACTCGCAGCACTCCGAAAACCCCAAGCCGAGAACACGGAATCGGGACGCCGGTTCGCTTTGAGGCACTGGGCGCCGCGAGCGCCAAGCAGGGGCCCGGGTCAAGGGCTTTCCAGCCTCCGGATAGGTACGCTGCGAGGGTCTGGGGCTTTCGGGCTTGCAACCGAAGACAGGAGACACCTTTGCACATGCAGTGTGTTCGGGTCTACCGGTCTCGGTTATAGAATGTTGGATCGAACACTGCCCTGCAGCTTTGAGCTTCCGACACGAATGTAGCACTCTCAGGGTGCGTTCTGCACGTTTGGGAAGATCCTTTTGTGGTAAGGGCTGGCTTGGCAGGGTTTGTAGGAACCTGGCGATGTGGGGGTTACGGTTGGAATGCTTTCGGGTTGGTGGTGCGGATGTGTCCAGGATGTCTGCGTCCAAACTGCGTGCAGAAGGTGGTTGAGGGACAACAGGACTGGGGGATAAACCTGGGAATTGCGATCAACAGATGTTCAATGAATCCCCGGTTCTGCTTGAGTCCGGCTCCCACGAAAGGATCAATAATGGACTCCACCGAGGATGTAACTCTGCAGTTCTGCGGCACACTGGCAGAAGGCTCGCATTCTCCAGCGAGGGAGTGCCATTGTCCTGTAGTTCCAGGTCACCCCACCAATGATCGAACCGACGTGTACTTGTGTAGATAGGAATATGAATGACACAGGTTTATGAATATGCATATACATATGTAGGTGTATATGCGTATATACATAACACTTAAAGGAGTTCTTGAATGGTGAACATACGCATCACCATCGGCAAAATCTGCAACATTGTAGAACCCACATCTTAGCCAGAAATAAACATGATGGTATCATGAAACATAATTTCCAACCGCATGTTATCCTGTCTCTACTCCCGGCTACACATCCTAGGACCCAGTCCTACAACATAGCCTCTATCATCTATCAATGATCCCCTCAGATTCCGTTGTGCGACGACTTACATTGCAACAGAATCTAACAAACTCAATGCCACTCCCCGCTTTTGCTTGCTTTTCCTGCAAGTCGTGGCAGGATACACATAGAGGTGAATCAGTAAAACCCTTAAGCCCAAACCCCTTAAACCCCCCAACACCGCCTAAGCTTTTAACCCCCTCCTTTCAAAACCCTAGCTAGTTCGATTTCAAACTAGATTCCCCCAACACCCCTTAAACCCCCCCAAAACCTTAGTCAGATACGATTTCAAGTCCCGACCTTGGCTTCGCCTTCACCCCGCCTTGTCGGAGGTCAGCTCCTGATTCGTGAGGTAACTGATGCCAGCGCAGTAGACTGACGTTTTAAAGCCCTTGCGGTCCAAAAAAGGGTGGTTTTGGAGCTAGTGGCGGTTTTTGGGGGTTTCAGGGTCTGTAGGGCCTGTTTCCTCTTCGCTGGGCAAGGCAAGTGCACACGAATCGACGAAACTGTCGCGGATCAGTGTTCGTCAAGCTGAGCACGGACTGCGGCCCTGTGACATCAGCCCGATTTCGGCTGGTGGCCTCTTTGCAAATACGACCGCGATCGATCTGCGCCACCAGCGGAAAGCATGCTGCGCACACTTTCTGGCACTGCCAGGCCGCAAAGCCACGGGTTTCCGAACCGAAAAAAGGTGTTGGACCAAATCAAAATTCTTGGGCAGCAAAGCCTTGTCCCACTACCATTCCATGAAGCACCCAGCTTGCTGGGGAAGGCATGGGCAGTCAGGACCGCCGTAAAAGGCCCGATTGCCGGATGCATTGCACGTCTGCCGGAAGCGGCGATTGACCGGAGCTGTCAGGATCGCGACGAGCTCCAAGTAAGACGTATTCGCACAGCTGCGCAGGAATTCGATGAGCCGCCCTTGGCAACACATTGTGCCAGCTACAGCGCAACTTGCTGGGACCCGGATGCCTCCGGGTACAAGTACCTGATCCGGGCGAGGAGAGCACGAAGATGAAGGCCGGAGGAGCGGAGAGCTTCGAGGCTTCGAGTTCGGACTTCCTTCGTGACATGGAAGTTACCGGCACACCGGCTTTGCAAGCTCCGGGATATTCCGTGATGCCCGGAATATGCCGAGATGAAATTCAAATTCTGCTTTGGCAACGTTTGCGCCGAAGAATTGAAAAGTTATTTTTCTTTCGGGTCTCATTTTCGGCCACTACAACAACCGAAGACACTGCGGTTTCAGATCCAAGAAATGCTGCGAACTTCGGCAGGAACCTGCGGCTTCACGTTGCTTAGCCACGCTGCTCGAACGTGGCACCATGGTGCAGCAGACCGCCTCGCGGCACACTGGGCGTTTTGGTGCGACACCCTGGTCGTCCAAGCAAGAGCCCCACCGCCCTCCAAAACGCGGGAATTCCTTGACTGCCAACGGGGCGCTTCCCGAGCATACATTATCATGGCTCGTGCGAATTGTTGCTTAATGCGGTCGAAGGTTCAAAGGCGACTGAAACTTGGCTCCACCTGCGCCACTTCCTCGCGGGGTGCGGTACGATCGGATCTCCAGGACATTGCCCGGAGGACATGGTTTTGCAACACTCGCGCTGTCTTGGTATTCTGCCGCCTTGCGCCTTGCGATTTCAGGCACCAGTCTCCGCGGGCCGCCTTCGTCGAACTCGGCGGCGACTCATGTGGAGACTGCATGGCAACCCATACTGTGTAGGCGACGTGCCGTAAACGACCAGGTTCGAGCGTTCGAGCGGCGTCGATCATGTGGGCTCACTGCCTGTCGTGCAACGAGCATCCGCACGCCGGCGTCAGGCTGCAGCGACCGGGAAGGTGCAAGTGGCGGCGCAGGGCCAACTGCATTGCCTGCCGATCCCTCGAGGTGGCGTGCTCAGACTGCCATCAGCCACGCACCGGCATGTGCGCCAAGCAGGATGTGAACGGCCCGGTCATTCACCGGACACGTCACACAGGCAACCGTCATTAACTAAATGTTAAGTAGTACTATCCTGAGGACAACATGGGCAAACCAGTAGCGTCCAGCGGTTCGCAGAGCCTTTGCCTCGATTTTCCGAAGGGCATGCTTTGTTTACATTGATGCATGCAAAGCAAACTCAAAAGGCATGGCGTTTCTGCTTCGGACTCCTTGCACCCATAGCCATGTGCGCCCGCTTTCGGGCTTAAGCGCCGGCCTAAGCGACAAGGAGCTGCGGAATGCGCTTCTGCACACAGCGCTCCTGAACACTAGTGCAGAGGTCAACTGGCTCACTGGTTCACTCATCAGGAGTCATCAGAGATAAACGATCATCGCTGAAAGACTTCGCTCTGAGGGAGCTGGGCGGCTCTGACACGTCCCTTGCACTCACCCGCAGACGACACAATCATCACTTGCAAGGACAGTATCAAAACTCGACCCAGGGTCTGATCAAGTCTGCTTTAGGATGCTTTAGGGGCGGCCGTGATCTTGGCGCTGCAGCTTCCGGCAAGAACCAGTTTCTAATAGCCACCTGCGCAGTTTCCCGCAACACCCCAACCTAGGAAAATAATGCAATTGGAGGCTGTATAGATCTGGCACCCGCGAGCATGCTGCAGCCATTGGGAAAACGCACTGCAATCCCATGCGATGGTGCGTACAGAGCTCCCGTACGCGATGATCCATGAGAAAGCACCAAAAGAATCCGGATCAGCAGCTGCTGTTGCTCACCCCAAGAGGAGAAATGCTTGCAGCAGACGCGCTTGCCTGTCAGAGCCTCGATGAGTTTTGCAACTGAGCTGGACATGGACACTTGTGGCCCACTGTGGCCTGCAGCTCATGTAGAGCTCTTGGGAGCACTGGCCCGAGTTTTGGCAGAATGTAGCGTCGGAATCGCACCCAAGAGACGCTTTTCGAGCTCTTTGAAGTGCTGCTTGTTAGCATCATTTTTTGTTTTTGTTTCTGCTCAGCCGCCCTCCTGGTCCTAGCAGCCTCTTCCTATCTGTGGCGCTTGAGCTCCTCGAGTTCTTTACGCGTTGCAGAAGAAGATGCCCTGCGGATCCCTGCGGCACGTGCGACGGAAGAACGGGAGCGGGAAAAAAACAGAGGAAGAACGGCCTCGGTGACACCGGCGGCTTGTTCACTTGCCCAGACCATATGCCAGAAATGCCACCGCTTCGGCCATGCTGTTGCCGCTGCCGAACCCTCCGTAGCCTCCTTTGCCACTTCGAGAGTAGGAGTGCTGTCTGTAGCCTCTGCCGTAGTTAGACTGCTCGTGCTTCGGGTACGAACGGCTTCGGCACGTGCTTCTGCCGTCACCCCAGCCTGCGGAGCACGGGCAAGGAGCAAGCCCGACTGGCACACGAAGCGCCGAAGACACCATCGCACTGTTTGCGGTCTTTGGGCAAAGCTTGAACCGGAGCCTTCGGCCGAGCGCAATGCTGGAAAACAGCTTCCAAGCTGCTTTTGCGAATTCAACGAACGGAATGAACTGAAGGTTGTTGATAGGAAACAATGCAGGCAAAACGCGCGAATTCGGCCATGCCACTTGACGTAAATCATGCAACCGAAACAAACATGCTCGCTGCCAGTCTTGTGCTGGAAGGTCAATAGCCCGCCATCTGCTGAATCTGCCAAGCAGAATGGACCGCAAGAAATGTCTTGGAGCACTCCAATGCGGAGCGGAGGACGGCAGAAGCTCTTGCAGTGGAGGCTCACTTGGCAGGAGTTAAGGTCAAGGCACATGTCCAACCTCGCGAGACGAGAGGAGTTGCTCACACACATCGAAATCCAAAAAAGTTGAGCTTCAAAAGTTGAGCGAAACAGTGCCGGCAAAACAACGTGCTAATGAGAAAAGAACCACATCATCAGTGAATCGAAGATGCAGAACTGCATCGTTCCATGGCTGGTGGGTGCCAAAGCCTTGGGCAATTCTGCGTGCGACACTTCTTTTTCATCGGCGCTCCTGTCCCCCCAGGGTGATGCATGCGGCAACTTTCGAAAGAATACCATCGATAAGTGAGCTCTGGTGAGCTCTTGGCTGGAAGGCAAGGCAGGGAGAACTTAGCACAGGAGGCGGGCCTGGTTTTCGGGTGGTTTGTGCTGTCCCTAATGGTCCCTGCCCTGGGACCCATTGTGCCGTCCGTTATGCCAGATGCTCATTGCCGAAAACAGAAATCGCAACTCCACACCCCGAGCCCCTTTCAGCCCCATGACATCAACCCCATCCGCCCATACATAGGCTCCTGCATCGTACAAAAGCCGGAGGCCACAACGCGGTGGCTCTTTCTGAAGTGCTTAGGGAGTACGATCCTGATCCGTGGCAGCTCTGCGGGGAATGTCAGAACGTGACGGCCCCATGATCCCCATCATGTTCGTGACTTCTGCTGCTTCGGCTCGACCATAATGTATTCTTTGGATGAAGAGTCTGTTGAGCGGCGTCTCCGTGGGTTCCTTACCATCATCCTTTTTCCTCCGTAAGCGGTGAATGTCTCTGGCAGTTTTCCCCTTAAGGCTGGAAGCTGAGGCCTGGAACGCCCGATCCAAGAAGAGAAGGCTGAAATCCAAAGTTTGAAGATCGAGCGAGCTTCGCCAGCGTTTAAACTCCTTGGCATCCAGTAGATCTCCTGCAGCACGAGGTGCTTAAACCGAAACATCCCAAGCGAATTTTCTCTCGGAGGCCGCCACTGCTGCCACGTTGGCGCCGAAGGCCATACCCAAAGCGGGAGTGGCCTGCAGTAAGTTTTTTGAACAGATGAGGGTCGCTTCTAGGTGGATGGGTGGGGGTCGGAGGTGTCCCCCAGGCTCCCTCGACACTCCTTACATTGGCCAGGACCTCGCCAGGCTTGCCAAACTAGGTAAGATAATTTGGTGCCCTGGGGTGCGCTGCAGTTTTTCACAGACTCTGCAATTGAATTAGAAAGCCAGGCTCAAATGACAAGTTGGCACAAGTGCACAAGCTCTTCAGGGGGCATATTTGGGCACTTGGTTCGTGGATGCTTCGTATGCTTCGACAGGCAGGAGGCCTAGTCGTGATGTATCAGCTGCGTGAGCAAGAACCCAGAACCTCAGTTGCGGCGCCAGATTCGTAAGCTTCGGAAAAGCGAAGACCTGGGCAAGACCGTATGCATTCATATTCATATTCAACCAAATCAGAAAAGGACAGATTCGCGTGCAGGCTTTGTCGCTTGCCCAGAGGGCCGCACAGCTGAAGGCGCGTCCTGTGACTTGAGGAGGTTGTACGTCCGGCTTTAGGTGTTTTTGGTTAGGTGGTTTTGGGATGCATTGGCTATGGGTAGCTGAGCTTTGCTGGAGGGCATTTCTTCAATTTTAGGTCAATCGAGCTCTTGCAAGATAGACCTCGTGCACTAACAATGGCAAGTAATGAAAGGTTCGGGAAGGTCCAGGTAGGTTTCTGAAAGCAATCACGAAGCCTCAAACCGCAAACAGCAGCAACATGTCGAGCAACGCACCGCAAGAGCGGGCTAGTTTATTGGTAATTTTTAGTATGGATAGGAGGTAGCGAAGCAAAGGGCGGCCGATGCCGAGGCGAAGACGTTGATGGCCAACTTTATTGGAATGTTCGATCTGCCCAAAAGAATTTCTGGGATGTATGTGTTCGCGGCTGGTGCGAGGACATTCATTGATTCAGGCACTAGGCCGAGAGCGGCGACATCGCAGTACATCACAAGGGTTCGACGTGACTCGATTCGGCAGATGTCACAGCTTCGCTGGGCTAATGCAGCCGGTGGCTTCAGCAGTTTGGCAGTGTTCAACTGGCAACAGTTTTCCTCACGGGCTGAAAGCTTCGAAGGTTTAGGTATGTAGATCTCCAGCAGCACGAGGTACTTAAGAAAACAAAAGGTACTTAAACCGAAACCTCCCAAGTGAATTTTCTTTTGGAGGCCGCCACTGCTGCCACGTTGGCGCCGAAGGCCATACCCAAAGCGGGAGTGGCCTGCAGTAAGTTTTTTGAACAGATGAGGGTCGCTTCTAGGTGGATGGGTGGGGGTCGGAGGTGTCCCCCAGGCTCCCTCGACACTCCTTACATTGGCCAGGACCTCGCCAGGCTTGCCAAACTAGGTAAGATAATTTGGTGCCTTGGGGTGCGCTGCAGTTCTTCACAGATTCAGCAATTGAAGTACAAAGCCAGGCTGAAATGACAGGTTGGCACAAGTGCACAAGCTCTTCAGGGGGCACATTTGGGCACTTGGTTCGTGGATGCTTCGTATGCTTCGACAGGCAGGAGGCCTAGTCGTGATGTATCAGCTGCGTGAGCAAGAACCCAGAACCTCAGTTGCGGCGCCAGATTCGTAAGCTTCGGAAAAGCGAAGACCTGGGCAAGACCACATGCATTTATATTCAACCAAATTAGAAAAGGCGTGGTTGTATCTCGTGGAGCAGGATTAAACCTGAAAATTTTAATTTCTTGGAAATGAATGCGCAGTCATCCCGGGGAGCTGCACAAATCATGACGTTTTTTTTATCGTGCGTAGCACGGCATGCACCAAACCCGCGCTGGGCTTGAAGAGGGCATAGAAGAGGGTGATTATAGGGACCATGGACACTACACCTCAAATCTCCGGAACACTTAATTGGAGAATATGAACGCCAGGACAAGGCGTTCCACCCTGTTCAGCTTCGCTCCGGGACGTCGGCGGGAGCCTAAGCTTTTTGCAGGATCCGAATCCTTACGTTTCGATTTCAAGATGGTTCGGGCCAAAAGATGTGAAGATGAAGGGCTGGCCGTAGTAGGTGGGGTCTTAGAGTTGTTGGGACTCTGTAGGTCTTGAGCTTGTGCCCCCAGCACGGTCCAAAAATGAAGCCTTGCAGAAGTGGGGGGCTGTTCAATGGTCTTCCAAGGGGTCCATGCCATGGTCGTCCATAAACGGGTTCCTTGCTATGATGCAGTCCGTCATGTCCGGTTTTTCGTGAGTGATCGATACCCGTAGCACAAGGTTTGCAAGCCGACTAGTCGGCTGTCTTCTAATGGCATACCCCAAACCCGCATTTTACTTGTGTGGCCACCAAGTCTTCGCAACTGCATGCGCCCCTTGACGGAAGCTTTTCCCGTCCACGGTTTGGGCCTGAGGTGTTCAGGGCGCCAGGAGCGGCCTTTTTTGAATCAGTGAGCCTTAAGTCCAGAACCAATGTAAGATAAGATTAGTAGGAGGTATTCAAGGTCACCGAGGTGCTGCCGCCAGCCGCCATAAGGTAGCTGTCAGCCGGCTAAATCGCAGAGCAGAACATTCTTGCTCGCATGTTTGAAGGCATTGCTGGAGTTCCTGTGCTATTGCGCGAATGTTATCGCCAGCATATACAGACCAAAACGCTGTAAATACCAGTTTTGGGCATGGCTGCCAAGGGTATGGACGTTTGTGACAGCGTGTCTTGTTCCACATCCTTGCGCAATGTTGTGCAAAGAAGTGAAAACGCTGTAAACACCGGTGTTTTGGGCATGGACGCAATATGAATGACGTTCTTATCCCCTCCAGGGCAGTTTCGGGTAAGATTCCTGGCAATGCAGGTTTCGGGTGGCAGGACTTTTCTGCGAGGGGGAGGAGGGGGAGTGGCATTCCTAAGCCCATGATCAGACAGAGGATGCGTGCGCGGAAGCACGAACAGCGCGGCGTGAAGCCCTGGCAGCCCAGTGCCGATGCATCTTTGAACAGCAATGTGCATCTTTGCCCTGTCCTTAAACTGTATTGCCTCAGGGGCCTGGCCTAAACGGGAAGTGTTTGGGGACTGATGGGAAGCCCATCATAGCCATTGCTCCTTGATTCGATCTACCCTCCTCTCTCCTTGAACTCCGAACCCAAACAGCAGCCCAGGGAATGGTACTACTGGCATGTACCAACGGGCTCGGTGCAGCTGCTTGGCCGCATGAAATTGGCTCCCCCATCCGAACGTCGTGCCGATCATGTGCCCATCTGCAAGGTGGCAGCCGCCAAAGCACCGAGACGATGCGCATGCCGAGGTACCATGTTAGGGTTTTATGGGTTCAAGGTCAGGGCTTAGGGGTGCTTAGGGTTTAGTTGGATAGTCAGCGGGAGAGTACAGCATAATTATGCCACGAGAGGGTGTTTTTCCGACCCAATGACCCGTTTTGATGTCTTTTGGGAGAATCTTCTGAAGTCTCTGCTGCTGCGCCCGTTGGGGCGACCGGCTGACTTAGCGAGGTTCTGAATTTCAGGGCCGGGTTCTGAAGGGGCGCCCAGCTCTTATTAATGTATTTCAATTTGGAAACACAGAATGCCATCACCCCTCTACCCCACCCCCCGCCCACCCACAAAACGAAACAACAACAGTCAGTCAGTCAAAGCCTCGTGTACAGTGACACAACAAGGCACAGAAATCCGCGCCGCATGCTTAAACCCTGGTTCCTGCGGGATTTCGGAGATCAGGACGAGGAAGGGCCCACCCGCCCACACCCACACCCACACACCCACGCCCACGCCCACGCCCACGCCCACGCCCACGCCCACGCCCACGCCCACACCCACACCCACACCCACCCACCCGCACGCGCACCCGCACGCGAAGCTAAGCTCTAGGCTTGAGAAGCCCCTTCTTTTTTCCAAGCAGTCGCAATCTTAGAAGGTGCAGGAGTACGGTTCAGTGTTCATCAGTAATTGGCAAGCCTGTTTGCAACTGGCCCGACAAAGAAGCAACAGCAACACCGTTTGCAGTGGCAGAAGTCATGCAGCCGTCTTCGAAATGGGGACAGTAAACATGGGTAGGTAGACCTAGACGTTCTTGAAAAGGGCACCAAACATTCAGAAGGCTGTAGGATTTTAGTATCTTTCGTTCCTCGTCATGAGTCCCCGCAAAAATCTACATGATCATTGCGTTTAGCATCTGGGAGTCAAGCGCCACTTGCATGTACGGGAACTCCGTACCATAAGGGCCCAATACTATTTTATCCGTTCGTTGCTATAACGGCTATAACTGTAGAACCCAAACGACATAATCCCGTAACCACCGCAGCCGAATCGCCAGTTACCATAATAAGGAAATTACTTTATTTGCTATAGATCCCGATGATGGTAACTTAATCTACATTCCTTAACAAGAGCCCAGTTTGGGCTCGGCCTCCGGCAGTTTGACGTCCAGAGTAATTTAAGGGTTTGAATAATCAGAACAGGGTTTGGGGGCGGTTAGGGCCTGAGGTACTCCTGAGGTGTTCAGGGTGCCGGGAGCGGCCTGTTTTGTCAGAGGCGTCTCCATCAGCATGAGCAGTTTCTAAGTGCCGCGGGCGCGAGTCGTAGAATCCCGTCATGTGTCGTGGCAGGTGCACGGATGTGATTGTGAGAGATCCACTTTGTTTCGGGCCACGGAAGGAAGCATCCATTTGCGAGCATGTGCAAGAGTATGTTGGTTCCTCACATGTCATAACCATCCGGCAGTATGAGTGTTACCTTCCGCGTGTCAATGTTCGCAAAACGCGGAGACGCATGCTGGGCGTCGTAGATGAAAACTGAAATTAGCAGTGTTTTTGTCAGCGGGCAGTAGCTTACCTTCTGTAGCTTACAAAACAGCAGCTGGCATGGGAGCTTTCAGCCTGCGCCCATCCGTCCGTTTAATGTTCTGGAGGCCAGAAGCATCGTGAACTGTAACTCGGCATGGGCATGTGCGTCCTGCGGCCACGCATCCGCAAAACAGAAACGAAACAGACGCGTACACTCCTTTGCTTGAAGCTCTACTGTAAGTGGGTGGTTTCCCTGGCAACGTCGCAGCTACGTCAGTACGAAGAGGAAAAACAGACTCCTGTGGTAAAGGACCTGGCATTCGCTAGCTCCGGCTCGCCGGCCGCCACCGCACATTAATTCTTGGCCCAAGGCTTATTGTGATTTAGAGCTATCGGCGAGTGCGTTATCCTGGGCGTTCTGGCGCATGTACTGAGGCATGCTGATGTCGGCTTCAGTGTTAGGAGTTGTCCTGCGACTTCAGGTTCAGAACGGTTCAAACTCTTTCGCTTCCATGAAAGTTTGGCAGCAGTTGTGGGACTTGGGGCTGCCATTGGCTGCGTCTGTCAACCAAAAACAGATTACGAGAGGTCTTGGCATGGGCATGGGTAAATGCTTTTGGCCGTCACATCATGGAAAATATGCAAAGTATGCACATGCAGTTGGAAAATGCTCCAAGCTTGCTCAACATGGGTTCAGTCACATGAAAACCACTGCAAGTTGGCAGTGATAAAGGTTAATGAAAGTTAATGTATCTGAGGCCCATCACGTTTTGGCAGAAGGTACAGTGGCGTGGAGAACGCGCGCGGTTTACTTGTATTTGTGATTCCGCAACTTGTAGTATCACTATGAACATTTCGGCTTCACAGTATTTTCCTTTCACTTTGCATCCCGACCGTCGTGTTGATCTTGGTTCGGACCGATGCCGCAGAAGTGCAGGGCCTTCCTCGAGGTGGAGTAGAGGACAACGTCATGGAGGCCGCGAAGGAGTTCATCGCCACGAAGTTGGAGCGGGCGCCCAAGAACAAGGCTACGCCGTGGCGCTTCTGCGTGCTCCGACTCGTAGCTTGTGTGCGTGTGCTCGATCTTCCACTAAGAGTCTTGTGTTGGCGATGGATAGACCATAAGCTTTGAATTTCATGGGGCTTGGCTGCACTGTTCATTTAATTTACTTCCAACGTTGTGTCTTGGCACGGAGACTTTTGGCGTGGATCAGCCGTGGTTCCAGTGCATGACTATTCTTGTGGACGTTGCTGGAAAAGTTCGAGGCTCTGGAAGGACATATGAAGGACATGGCTGTCAGAGCCTTGACGCACAGGTCGTTTGAAACGGTTGCGTCCACTAGCGATTTAATTTCTGATTTCGATGGATGTTGCAGATAACCCTTCCTAGCGGCCGCATAGTCGTTCTGTTGAGCCCAGTATCAACACGGACGGTTGCAGATAAAAATGTTGCATTGTGGTTGGCAACTGAACGAGACAATGAATGTACCATCGAAGCTGTAAGACCCTTGCGAAGTTTCAGAAAGAAAGCGTAAACCTTCAACGGCAAGTTGTGTTACGTTCACCGTACACTCCGCATCACACCACACATGGCCTGGGTTTTTCGTGCACTGTTTATCCATGCGCAATCGCGCAGCCGACGCCGAACACAATCTGAAGTTCTTGAAGTTGGACGTGCAGCTACACGTGGGCTCGGGATTGATTGGCGTGGCGACATGTAGCAGTTCAAATGAGCTTGGAACTTCGAGCTAAGAGTCTTTGCGAATTCAGGGTCCGCTGGTCGCGGCATAAAACTAGCACCAAGATGCATCAGGGACAGACCTGCAAGTTCACGCCAGTGACGACGCTGATGGCACACTCATATCCAAACACTGCTGACTTGCACCAAAAGGCCCACCCACGAAGCTGCAAGCAGCCAAATCACATCTTGGGAAACACGTTAAGATGTGTCCTCAGATCATTTTGGCTTTCTCGTTTTCGGCAACATCGATGCACCCAGACCCATGTGCATGACCGCAAGCCGCAAAACCAACTTACTGGTTTGTTGCCGACGTCGCCTTTGCGACCAACGCTGATTGGATCTGCCAGTGCCCCAGGACTTGTTTTCGCCCCACTGCACGCAGTCAAAATTAGGGATCCCTAGAAAGAGCGGCGATTCAAGAGCAAGCAAGCAGGACATATCAATAGACTTCTTTCTTATGCTCATGAAACCCTTCCCTCTGTATGTTTGTAAGTCGGTTTGCCCGAAGCAGCCCTGGCCAGGCACATCTTCAGTTACATCATCCGAGCATCTGCCCTGCAAGTCGGCAAGGCAACAAATCTCTCGCGATTCGTCGGCTGGGAATTTTCGGATTCCTGCAATGATGTATGGGATTATCGGCCCTTGGGCTGCCCAAACAGGCAGGTCGTCAAGCTTTCGGGGGCATTGTCGGTTTGGCATGCCACGGTCTTCACACGACGATTTTTGTCCGTGTCCCTCCTAGCAAAGATTTGATTTTGGAACGTCATCTCCTGTAGGTTTTGGCTGGTGTTTTTTTTTGGTCCGCGGGCAAGACGGCAGAAAGAAATAAAGAAACAACACTGACACGACGATTTAAAAGCATTGTGACTGTCTTGGTTGTCACTTGGTACCGATCTCAGTGGCGCAGCTGTTTATTCCAGCTTGTCCATAGCACCATGATTTGTGATGTGAGAGCCACAGAACATTGGCGCCAATCATCAGGCGAACTGTCTCACTTAAGCAATGAACCTTGGGTTACTGACATAGTCTGACCCGCTTGAGAATCCAAGACCTCGACGATCGGCATATCAGAGCCATATGCATCTTGTCACCATGTCAGCTACGCAGTCGAGTGAGGTTGAGTCCGAAGCACCACGACGCGCATCGTTAGCAGCACGAGTGTGCACAACTTATGGAGCGAAGCCGCTCGAATTCAGAAGATGCAAGACTTCAAGCAACTTGTTCCGCTTGCCGTTGCGACTCTTGGATGCACCCTACGGCTTTGAACGTGGGGTATCCGCGAGGGACATCCTGGCTGTGTTGCCAATGCTCCACACCTAAGCATCCATCTCCAAGGATCTTCCTTTTGGTCATTTATGTTACCGTATTGCCCGGAGCTGAGAGTGCTACTCGATGCAACGAGAGTTGGCGCAGCGCTTGCATCGGTTTGAACAAGCAATCGCTTGGCAAACTGAGGCTAGTGCGGTTTGAGGACACGCTGTTGGTCAAGGCCCCAGAATGCGTGCAGCTTTCAGCCAGATTGTACTGTAGGCTGCAACCATGGATCAGATGGAGGGCTTTGCGCGCAGTTGGGGTGCAGTCATGTCTATGCGACAAGGCCTGAACCCTGGAGGCAAAAGAAGACTTGAAGCTTGCGAGGGACAGGGAACAGGTGTTGAGGTTGCTTGCAGGGACTTTCGGCGTACATGTCATAGATTTGTGTAAATGCTTGGGATGCCGGAGCATTGCACAGTACAGGCACAGGAGCAGCCCAGAACCTTGAGGCATCCCAACACATGTTGAAGAGCCCATTGAACTGGAGATGGCATCGGCAGTAGCTGGCCGGCCCAACACGCCAAGATCATGGCATGGGGGCGGCGTTTCACATTGCTGTCTCGTCTCAGTTCCTACGGCATAACAGTATCAGTTGCCGTGGGTTCGAGATGTGCGTTGCCCATGGTGAGAACAGTCTACTCAGGCTCCGCCCACCCAGCGGGTGATGAGAGACATCGCAGTCGTCGGGTGCCTTAGCACAGCTCTTCCATGTTTGACGGGCGCAGGGCTTGGAGTCTAGAGTTTTCATTGGCGAGGTCATAGAGTAGGGTTCTAGGGTGTGCAGCTTTGAGGGCCGAGAGGTGTCCAGCAACGCAATTTCTCTCCGACCGCCAAGGTGCGACTTCCTCGATTGTTTTTCTGTCCCGCAGATCGGTACCGCCAGGCAAGGAAGCTCCTTGTGTGTTCTCCAGGTCTACTTTATTAAACAATCTAAGCAAGAAACATGGCGACAAATATGCCAGGCTGGCGTCATTTGGAATTCCTACGAATGTCCGGATCTCATGTCATCGAAAGTCCTTATCTATGTAGCAAAGATGTGTTGCCGTCCGTGGGGTTGGCTCCTTTTTGATCTTTGTTGGAGTTTCCTTTCTCAGGTTCTCTGTCATACAAGATGGAGTGCGGACCCCGGCGGCATGCGACATGAAGTCTGAAAGCACAATAGAAAGTCGACCCTGTTGACGTTCACAAGAGATAAAACTAGCAGCAAGGACAAGTCAACAAACCTGATGCACTATTCCAGTGACAAAATCTTCACAAAGGGACAAGGGTTGTCCAATTGTTCCCAGAGCAACTTAACCTTTGCCAAAGTCCATGGGTAGTTCTTCGCGACAATGAATAAGCGACAGCAACAACAAACGACAGCAACAGCACCAGCACCAGAACAAGCGCCAGCAAAAGCAGCAGCAGCAGCAACGACAAACACCACCGCCACCGCCACCACCACCACCACAACAACAACAACCACAACCACAAGAACCACAAGGACAGTAATAACAGCATATAACAGCAATGGCAATAACCACAACAATCAAACACTCAAACGCTCAAACAGCAGCAGCAACAACACCAACACAAAGACGACGACAATAACAAAAAACACAAAAACAAAACAGCGGCAGCAGCAACAACAACAATAATCAGATAGACAATAGGCTCACGGACCCTGCGTGCATGCATGTTTTTTTCGTTTGATTCTTTTATGGTGCACGTGCGCAGGTTGGTAGGAGCCTGTCGGTGTACAGGTCGCTGATGGTCGGTCGTTAGATGGAAAGGCAGTTAGTCAGGTAGGCTGCTTTGTCTGTTTATTTTTGCGTATAGCCACATCTTGTTTTTTCCATAAAGATGTAAGCAAGTAAGAAAAGAAGCAAATGAATGAATGAGTGAATAAGCGAATGTGTGTGAATATCCAAACACACACACACAAACACACAGGTTTTAACACATTTTCTCCAAACGTCACACGTGTACATGTCTAGATCTAGGAATCTGTATGTGTGTATGTCATAGTATACATATATGTATGTATGTATTTAAAGTATGTATGTATGTATGTATGTATGTATAAACACACACAGAACCGTACCCATTGCTGGCCGGTTCTTTCATTATATAGCATGTAGCATAGAATCGTGTTCGACATAACAGGTGTGATCATATACGAATTTCACTTATGAACAGGCAGTAAAACGAGACTGACATAGCAATCCGTGATGGATCATGCACATTCTGAAGTAGATTTGGACTGCAGCTTTACTTGGGCGCATCCCTTCAGGCTGACAGCCCGGGTCCTAGGCCCCCTCCTGCCGGGGGGTGTCTCGCGCACGGATGCTTGCGAAATCGATTGTCTATATGGAGAAAGCCATGTTGATCCGACCGTGCGCAGCACCAACGGCTTTCTAAGCCTAAGTGGAGACGAGAAACACTCAGAAAACACTTCATGCTCTTGGGGCTTGATTGTTTTTTGGACTGGCGTAACGCCGCCTCGAGTGACTTCCTTCTTATGCCGCGCCCCGCAGGGTCGGGGCGACTGTGCCGTACACGGAATATTCGTTTCAATAATGTGTCTTTGGTCTACAAACTCGACTCGGATTTGCAAAATAAACTGTCTTGTGGTGCTGTGTTCGTGCTGCTACAAGAGGATCACCTGTCCATGAGAAAATGTACAATAATTGAGTCTAAGATGGAGGCACTTATATCGTAAAACTTTTACACGTTATTTACACGTAAAATGGGCTTCTAATGGGTCCTACATTCCAGAACCGGATAATCAAAAAAACAAGACACGCATATGAGTATGAATATATATATATATATGTTTCTATAACACATATATATATGTATATATATGGTCAGGCGTCTGGCATTCCCCCCCCCCCCCCTCCAGCTGGAGGGTGGGGTGCTGCTGGGCGGGCCAGCCATAAACCCTATCACGTAGCGCGTTCTTTTTGTTGACCTTAACATGTATTTTTAAACTTGAAACCGTGCACGCCTAAATGCAGGCTCTAAGCCTAAAGCAGAACATAAACAGTCAAGCAACCCTCTCGAAGCCAGTGTCGACTCGAAGCCATATACCTTTTAACCTTAAACCCTAAACCCGAAACTCAAAAGCGCAAGCTAAACACTAAGCCCCAAAACCCCACAACCACCCCAGAGGGGGAAGGGGGACCCCACACCCCACCCCACAAGATGGTGAGAATACAACCGATTGGTTATCACCATATACAAGCAACAACGACATTATTGGGCTAGTTGCTTAGGTTTCAGCTGGCTAAGTAGCTAATCAAGGGTACATACACACAGTCATAGGCACTTACACACACATGCACGAGTGCATGTTCAACGCAGATGCATATGCTCCACATGCATGCATACCTGCCTTCACCATTTAACCATGCCAGTCTGCATGCGTGCTTTCAGCTGATTCAAGTTTGCAGTCGGCCCTAGCGGCAAGTGGCTTCCCGAGGGTGGCCCAATGCGACGCTCGACTGCAGCATTTCGGTGGCGAGGAGCCGCAGGAGCCGGGAGAGAAGAGGGCCAGGGTTCAGGATAAACGGTTTCCGTTTGGGGTTCAGGGTTGGTGTAGAGTTTTAGGAGTTGCGGGTTCGCGTTTGGGTTTTGGGGGAGGTGAGGCAACTTGCCATCCCTGTCTTTGCGCGAGCAAGTGTTGCATATCGTTGTCCGAACTGAATCCGTATTTCTCAGCGCCTCCAGGATTTCCGGCATGGCAAGAATTGGTCTGCGGCCCAGCTTTTCAACATGTAGCACGCGCACGAAACATTTCCACCCATCCCGGTTATCAAGACTTCAAGAAGTGAGCACAAAAGAGCCCAACCAGTCCAATCGCTGCAAGTATGTCATTGTTGCTGTGCTTTGGGGGGCATCATCACAAGTTCGCCATGTATCGCACGCGGCGCATATGGCATGTATGCTGCGCGTCATATTCCCGCAGCGCTCCCACGTGCTCCATCTCCATCATCCGACCTGTCTTGGCCTCAGGTCCGATTCTTGCTTGGAGTTTCAGACGCACAGAATAGGCGTGAAACAGGCGGGAATGCATGGCCTCGACTGTTTTGGGGAGTCATGGGGAGTCTTTTTGTGAGACCTTGCATTCTGGCCTGCTCTGCTTCCGTTCGGTGCTCCCCGTCAAGGAAGTTCATGTACAACAGCAGCTCAAGGAAGCCATACTGTAGGGTTTACCATGTGCGGGGCCGGGGCTGCGTCGTCTCCAGGAGTGGAACGCCGCTTGGAACGAGATTTCTCTGAAAGCTGCTTTCTTGCAGCCAAATCACATCATGGGCGAAACAGACATGATCCAGGACTCTTGCGAGAAAAGCAGCGCAGAGCAGATGGGGACTCAAGGTTTTTCTTCCTGAAGTTGTGGTTTCGGGTCTAGGCTCATTTTAAGGTTCAAGTTCGATGTTTCGGGCCTTCGGCCCTTTCGGGCCTTTCGGGCTTCGGGCTTGCAGGTGTTGAAGGCCGAGGACGCCGTGTAAAATGCACAGTTGCCCGCGAGTTGTTTCGCAAGGAGGTGGAGCTTGGATATTTGCCTCGAGAGTGGGAGGCCGAGTCCGTTTGTTCTGATCGCCGGTGTGGAAACGCAAGAGTCAAACCACACGCCAAACGCACGCAGTCCTTTGTTGAGGTTCGTTCTTTGACAGTTGGCGATGTTTTGTTGCCATTATCATTGCTATTGCGTTATTACTATTGCTACTACAATTAATATTAGTATTATTGCGATTGCTATACTTCTTTCTTTGGGTTTGGGGAAGCAATCAGACGGTTTTGCTTTGGTTATTACTGAAAGAGAACTTGGCGTAGGCTACTGTAGGTTCGTCCTTCACCAAAGCATCCAAAGCCGATGAAGTTCTTGCACAGGTGGGATCTGAACCATCCACTATTGAGCACTTCTACTCCCCGCTGATCCGAGTGGCATTGCGGCACTGTGTGGTTCTGTGACGGTTGACGGTGATGGATGAGCGCAAATAACTTAACAGGCCTAGGAGCCTCGTTTGTGGTTGCGTGGGTGGGCGAGGACTACAATGCTCGGGTTCGTGTACGGGTTGGACATGGTTGGACTGGTGAAATTAGTTTGCTTGAGGCGACTGATTCTGGAAATGGGTTGGGCCGTGTTGGAGGCCTTACAGTACTATAGACCCGAAACAGTAGGATCTGGACTCTATCAACCCCGAAAAACATTGAAGCAACCCCTAAGCCACAGTCCTCAAGCCAGACAGACGCCTAGAAGGATCTTAAATCAGAGCTTCTGTTTGCAGTTAATTTAAGTTCTGCTTTTCATGCGAAGCCCCCGCCGCCCCCTACACTCAACTCCCCACCTCCCCCAAGAGTAACAAGGTGCCAATCTACGAGCCGCACAGCTACTCGCTACCCACGCGGGGTGCTGCACAGCAGCACCAAGCATCGAGTCTTCTCAATTTTGGCCGTCGTTCACTGCAGAAGTAGAAGTAACTACAGATCAACTGCAGTGCTGCTATCACGGGCATGTACTGCAACTAGCACCATGCCACAACTGCAGACTGACACCTGCCCCCAGTACATACAAAATAGAAAGGCAAAAGCCAGACAATGAGAGCCGGCAGTGCATGTTCACGATTGCGACAAATCCTATTTAAGTTGTGGGTTCTGGGTCTTGGTATGTTGGTGGTGCTTGTTGCTGCGGCTGTCATTTTTGTCGTTGCAGTTGTCTTGACATGTTTGCGGAAACGCTGCTAGTGACTGTAGGAGCCACACCCCGACCGTTTGATGACCAAACCTCCCACCCGTCCATGTACCCAGCCCATGGAGTCGCCCCTCAGACTGTGTAACAGAAGAGAGAGAGAGCCCCGCCAACAGCGCCAAGGGGCTTGCCCCTCATGCCTGACGAAAGAAAGAGAGAGAGACAGACAGAGAGAAAGGACAGATGGATAAGGGCATACACATAGCCAATGTAGAAGAACTTCGAGGTTGTCACGCGGCTTTTCCTCGCCGAGTACGAAGACCATGGCCGCCATGCAGCAGCCTGCTTACATTAATTACATCGAGGGCTTTCTTGGGAGCTGATGCTTTGTTCTCTTCACAACCCAAGTCCGTCGTCTCGAGCCATCTACGGGCCTCCGGGGACAAGAGAGTACAGAAAGGACAGCTACCGAGCAAGGCAACCAAGAAGTGCATCTCAGTATGCCCGCTCACTGCCTTCCCCAACACTCCATAAGCAAACCCGCATAACCCGCACAATCACACAAACAGAGATTGGCAGGGGCATGGAAGACCAGGAAACTGAGACGGGCCCGCTCGTTGAATCACCCCGACAAGAATCCGTCAAGCAGCAGATTCTTTCGATCGTGCACCGCCAGGCCAGAGTTGCCCGCGCAAGAATCTAATTCGTGGGCTCAATGGTGGCGGTTTTGCTTGAAGCACCAAGGAGATAAGGAGGGACATGGCCAAAGCTTCTGAACACAAAGCGGCGCCAATTGGTTTGCCAGGCGGTTTTGGCCACAAGAGTCACAGCAATAAGGGACCAGAGGTTGGCTTGTCAGGCGGCTTTGGTTGAAACACCACAGACATAGGCACTTAGTTTGCCAAGAAGCTACGCTTGAACTGCGACACAGACTTCTTTTAAGCACAATCGCTCGTGCTTTGATCGCAACAGCTTCCCAGCTGCATAAGCCCACTTTAAAGGGAAGTTCAGGGCCGGTGCTTTTGGTGCAAGGAGACTTTGGATGTAACTAAGATATACTAAGCCTTGAAGCACCCTCCCCTCAAAAACACCAAACCCTAAAAACAAAAGTCTTGAGCCCATATCCCCAAATTTCGGGCTTCAGCCCTAGATTGGAGGGTTCAAAGCTTAAGAAGCTCAAGAAGAACACTCCAATCCCAAGAGCCCTTGTAGCCTCAAGTTCAGGGTTTAGGATCCGTCACGAGCACAGTCCTAACTGGCGGAAGAGCGGCAAACTACCAGGCGTCCTTGCAAGCAAGCCTGCAGCAAAAGGATCCTGTCGTGGACTGGCTAGACTTGAGACCAGTGGCAAAACAGGATCCTCAACCCGAAACTAAACCCCAAGCCGTGCGGAAAACCGTTGCCCTTCCTGATCTTGCTGCCCGAGGCTGGAGACTACTGGTGCGCTTCTCATGGCTTGTTGTGAGCACCAGGTTTCTCAAAAAAGGCTTTCGGAAGTCTCCGTGTTAAGCGGCTGGGGACCGCGAAGGCACTGAGGAAGAGGATCAGATGTGTCCCGCAATCTCTTTGAGGCTCTGACTGCCACGGAAGCCCCTCGGCTCATTGCCCCGCATTTCTCCAGCGATGGCTCGCTTTGGTGGCATTTTTGCCGCGGTGGCAGGGGTGTTCCTTGTGCAGCGTCTGGGCCAGGCCGGGATCCCAGCAGCTGGACCATATGCGAGGGCGAAGCAAGGGCAAGTAAGCAAAGGGCCTTCAATATATCGATACAGCATGATACAGCATAGCCACCAATTGACGGCAGGGGAGAGCCCTGCCACTTATCTTGTGCCTCTCTCTTGGCATGGGCTCTGCTGAGTCTTGTCTGTTCCCGAATGTGACTATCAAGGTGGGCGGGTGGCTAGGCTCGGCTGAAAGAAAGCAAACCATGGTTGCGTCGCGGGCTTTGGAAAGGGTTCGAAAGTAATTTTGGGTTTGGATTTTCACAGAGGTTCAGCTGCCGTTAGCAGATTTTCACGGGTGCCTGTTGAGCGCATGCATGTCCCCATGCCAGATACCCGAAACCATGGGTGAATTTACATCGTCCTTCTCAGCTGCATTGTCGTTCCCCACCCCGCCGCAAGATTTCTTGGTTACTATAGGGCCCTATAGGGGCCCAAATAAATGCCTTACGCTATTTTTTTGCGGGAGGTTCCCTATTTTGACTATAGTAACTATAGTATAATGGGCCCCAAAACCCTATTCTAATTATTCAGGCCCCTAGATTCGCTTTGCAGGGCTTCGTTTCGACTCGGTCTGCGCCCACCATCCGTGGCCGAACAGCGATGCGAGCCGAGGGTGAGGCCCCGCGGCATCGTAGGAGAACGAGGCAACAGAGAAGAAGAAGAACAGCCCCAATGTGCGCGAGTCTGAACCACAGCTTTAGCGGGAAGATGGTGCAGAGTGGGTGGAGATCACAACCACTACCAACATGATACTCGAATCAACATGTCAACACCGAGCACTATGCACATCGAGAGCATCGCGAGCATTGGCTGCCAGCAGTCAGATAATCAGATGAGTACTGACCATAGCATTGGCATGAGCTTCTGCAGATGCTAGTCGTAAGATCGCCATGGTCTCCACCCACCATCTAGCGACAATATACTCTTGAGCCTTTTTCTCTCTTGCTGTCACCGAACGGAGGACTTCGATCTGCGGGTGACGGTTGAAGTAAGCATGTACCTACTCGAACCGTCTGCTGTCTTGAGACGTCGATGCTTGCTGCCCACGACTACAGCTTATCAGAACTCACCGACGTGGAAAAACAGCAATCATGTTTTTGCATGTTTGCTCCGCAGCAGGCGACGGCAGTGGCTGATCGAGTGCAGCTGAAGATTCTGTCGCCGGAAGGCGAAGGCTTCACCGAATCCGCCGCTCTGGCACAAATGAAAGGCAGACAGCAGAAAGTAAAAGCCTTTGTGGTATAAGCGTGAGTAACCAACCCGGCCTGATTGGACGGTATCGCTTCAGGCTCGGCTAAAGTCGTCAGCCGCAGAACTACAAGGCGAAAATGCCACAGTTTTCTAGGAAGCAGGCCACGTGCGAATTGCTAGCTTAAGACTTTAAGACAGACCCGAGGCCACAGAAGTCATCCTCCCCAGCGCCAGCGGCCAGTGCTTTGGCTTTGGGTTTTAGGCTCTTTCAAAGGTTTCTTTTTTAGCGGGGTTGTGGTTTTGGGACTTTGGAGCTTCAGGGCGTTCAAGATTACTGACCTTTCGAGTTACAAGTAGCCGATGTACTATTCAGAACCCAAAACTGCCAAAATCTGACTGCCATGGGCCGATCAGATGATAACGCGACTGCTCCAAGAAGGTCTTGTTACTTGTTTAGGGGCTGCTTTTTAGAGACTTGTGCCCCCTTATAATCCGTAAAGATGCAAGTATACATCCCGATTATTCAGATTTTATAATAGGGATCCTGCTATTTAGGGTACTATATTAGGGTCCCCTATCTTAGGAAAGAAACTCCCAGATTTCTAGAGTAGTTCGAGGCTGGGCATCCTGGCCAACCACGCCCCAATGATGTCGGCCCTGGACGTGGGGGTCCTGCGGTACAAGCAGGTGCGCTTGGGCAGGTCTCGGGGCTTCGGGACTTTGAGTTTGGGACAGGGGCAAGAAGGACCTCTAAACACCTTGCAACCAAGGCTCTGATTGGAGATTCCTGCTGTGGCAGGCCTCGGATTAATTACCGAAAGCCAGACTGACAAGACGTTCATACACTGAGGGCTTCTTTGAACCATGACCAACAGCAGGAATCCGCAGAAAGCATCTCTCAGCACCCTCGAAATCGCCATCACCATAGAGCCAGATACTTCCAGACTAGAGCAGGAGCTCGGATCTGCAGGAGGATGGCCGCAGCAGCAGCCAATACCTAGTCTAAACCGGCGTATCGCACCCCAAAGCCAGCTCGGCTGAAGGCATTTGTGCTCAAGCTTAGGTGACCGTCGTTGCACAGGGGCCGGTCGCAAAATGGCTTTGTACCGCCTTTGCAGCATGCTTTCCCTGCCAGCGCTTGTTGTAGCGGAGACTTTCTCGGCGACTCCGGGACAGCTGGAGGCCTCGATGACCTTGAAGAACGACGGTGCTTGGCACTTGGGAGGTTTTTGCTTCGGCCAGGCAGATCCGGGGACGTCAAAGGCGGCAGAGATCAGAGCCCACGTGGAATGGGCAGGGAGTCAGGCACTAGGGGCGACTGGGCCTGTGATGCTCGCGGCCTTCGACGCGCGTGAGCAACACTGGGGAGCCGTCAAGGACGCGTGGGGCCAAATGACCTGTGAAGAGAAGCTGAGGAGCGCCAACATGAAGCGTCAGCTCGGAAAGTCCCACGAACAGAAAAGCTTCAACTTCCGTATCTTAGCAAAGGAGGTTTAAGCTGTTTCGCCTTTTCAGTGCTTTGTTCGGGGTTGGGTTCATTTGAGCGGGAAGCTCGGCAGCTAAGGTATCCACGTCCATCAGACGTCAGCTGCACGGGACTGGCACTTCGCACTCCTCACGTGCGGCGAGACCGAGCAGGCGGACCTGACAATCAGGCTGGCTGCAACGACGGGGGTGCTGAACATGTTCGAGGCGAAGACGCATTTCGACTCCAGCAGCTGTCCTGCCGTTGTCGATGTCCCTTGGATGGAGGCCGCCCACGACGAGGTCGGTTTCTGGCTGCTGCTTGTCGGGGCCGTGGTGCTTGGATGCTCCACGGTCCTCACTGCACTTGCTTGTCGCCACTGGCGCAAGAAGGCGCAACTTCAGCGGTTTCGGGAGACGTCGGTAGCCGGTGGAGCCGAGCCAGTCATCGGCAAGCCATGCAGCCAGATTGGTGAAGCGAAGGTCATTGACGGACAGACCACGGACATGACCTTGTCACGCGATCAAGCTGCAGCGCCCGAGAGCTGTGTGTAGACTCGTGTAGACTGCCAGCATTTCGCATGTAATCCGAGAGGACCCTTCCTGCCTTGGATACTGTCTGAATTCAATCCCCCAGCCTTACATGGGATCACCACGACCCCAGAGGCAAAACATTCAATTCCGGGGATCGACGCTTTGGTCAAATCGTTGTACAGCGTGTTGGCCCGATTCGTTTGGCAGTGCTATTGAGGACGGTAGGCCATGTGCTTTTTCCATATGGCCTAGGCACGTCGCCACTCAACAAGTGTGTGTGCGCCAGTCTTCGAAGCTCTTATTGAATTGATCGCCTGTAGCCTGTGCTGTAAACAGTGTTTGGGCCCACAGTGCATGAAGTGAGTCTTGAGTCGCGACCTCGCGATCAGGACTACGTACCGTTTTGGTGGCAGTCATTGCCGACTACAGAGGGGTGCACTTGTCTGTTCTTGTTATGGTTTACGGCGAGCGATGGGGTTGTGCCTGAGAAGTCGCTTGGAGACGGAAGTCAAAGACCAAGACATGTGAGAGCCGAAAATGTGCACATAAGAACGGAAACAAACGTGTCAGACGCCTGTCTCCTGGCTCGAACTTGGCTACCCAAGTTCCTCGCTGCTCTGCTGCCGTTCGGGCAACCTGATTTCCGACGCTCACGCGTGGTCAAATCGAAAAGGCACTTTCACATCACTGTGGCTCATCATTCCGATGGTACTCTGGGCGGCCTGGTTGTGGGTTTGTTGACCTCATGCTACATGGCCCAACCGGCTGCGCAGCTACTTGCATGTCACTTGTTGAAAAATTGTTTCTGTATTTTCTGTGATGATGATGATGATGATGGTGGTGGCGATTGTTGGGGCCCTACTTGTTGAGCAAGGTGTGCGATTCTGTAGGATGATGTGACGCGCGGGGCGTGAATGGTTGGGTCGCTTTGCTTCCTCAGTCTATGGATCAGCGAAGTCCCGGAGCAGGCCTTTAAGTCCTTTGCCCAATGACTCCTTGGCGCAGAGCAAATGACAGGGCACAAAGAATTCCCACGGCCCGAAACTCTGTCAACAAAGGCCCTCATTCAGCACAGACCAGCCCACCAATGTTGACGAAGACCTGTGCAAGAAGTCAAGAAGCCCTCACACAGAGGACGGCGAGTGGAAGCCCCTCGTTGTCATGGGAGGCTTTGCGACCGTCGAGGCTTTCGGGACAGTTTATGCATGGCATCACGAGGGCATGTTGTGGTGGTTTCGGCTCTCGGGCTTATGGTTTAGGGGCTTCTCCAAGGGTTGCAGTTTAGTGCCAAAATGCCCGTGCTCTTCCATGACGGGGCTTGAGGAATGTAGCTTGGTGTGTCAGCCTCTTAATCAGCTTCCGGGGGTTTAGAGGGACTTGTGAACCTTGACGGCCTTGATATCGCGGGAAGGGCCTTTGGTTAACCAGGTTCTAACAATATTGGAATCAAGCACTGGGCAAACCACACCACAAAGACATTGCCCAAAGATGGAGCCCAACACAATTCGGGCTGCGCAGGTGACCAAAGCATTGTACAACATTCAATGTACATTGCTTGGAGTTCACCAGCGGGTATTTTGGGGATCCCTCGAACTTTGAGGCCAACACATTGTCCATTCTCGTGAACGATTGGGAGTCGGGTGATGACATCAGCGTGGACCAGGCGAAGGAGGAGCTGGAAGAGGCCCGTTTTGGATTGTTGGGGTCAAGGTTTAGAACGCGGCCCAGGATCGCTGGCCTCCGACGCCTTTGAACAATCGCCAACATTGTAGCTTTCCCTCATACTTTTGTTCCTCTATAGGTATAACGTGTCGTATTCCAAAACCGACTCTAACTGTCAAGACCCTTCCAATGAGATGATCCATATTTGCCGATGTTGGCTTGGGCTGAAGAGTTTAGGAGTTCTTGGCTTATGGGGTCGAGACGAGTCAACTCTTCCATGTGGAGTTGCTCTTAGGGTTTCATGAGGCTTTTATTGGGTGTTCATGTGGGGGTTCCTTGAGAGGTTGTGTTGCTTTTGTTTGGCTTTCGTGATGCTAATACTGTGCGGGTAGGGCCTTTCTCGGAGTCGGGGCTTTGGGAGTTTAATGTTCCACCTTCTTTTGTCCATGTGCTGATGCTCACAGATCATTGCCTCTGCAGAGTTCTCTGGCGCATGTCTGCGGTAGTCCATGCACCGCAGAGCATGTTTCTTTGAGCATCACTATGCGGACAAAAAGACAAGAAGTAGAACAATAAGCGCCCAAAGCCCCGACTCAATGAAGGGCCCTGCCCGCAAGCTGATGAGTACCAGGGGCTCGCAAACCCTGATCCTTGAGCCCTCAGCCAAAAAGACAGAAGCCCTACGTTTTCGTCCATCCTCGTGAACATTGAAAACTTGAAAAGTTCTGGAGTGTGTTCCACGCCTCCACGCAGTGCGACCTGGTCCAGCCCTGCCGGAATGCCCAGAATCACCGGAGAAGCCCTGACCCCTACGCTCTGTTGCTGAGGCCACCAAAGCCATGGAGGTCGCCGAGTCGAAGACCGAGAAGCTGGAGGCTTCGCAGGCCGAGGGGGATTTGAGGTTTAAAGTTTGCGTCGGGGTTCAACTGGGGTTTACGGTTTAGGGGAGGGAAGGGAGCAGTTGTTTTTGGGCATTTTGAAGGTTTCGGGCTGTGACAGCTTAATACAGCTTAAGGGCGATAATGCTCCTCACCCTGTCCTGCCTTCTACTTGCTTGCCTGCCTGCCTGCTTTCGCACTGATACCTTTGCGGTTGCAACAACAAATCAGTAGAACTGGATCGTATATGAAGGCGGACCAAAGATTGCCGTCATAGCAACTGCTGTCACAGCAAGTTGGAGCATGCTCAGCAGGATTACACGGCAAGATAGTGTTCTTTTCGATAGACGGAGATAGGTTCTGCTTAAATGCTTCCCGTTCATGTTAAGACATCTCGGAGACTTGACGCTTTGCGGACTCTCGCCACCCCGAAGCACACCAGCCTCAAGCCCGACCTCGCCAATCCTCTTGTTGCGTCTTCTTGCAGGCTGTGAAGAGGGCGTCGGCTCGCCTTCAGGCGGCCATGTTCACCAGCCAGCGAAAATGAGCTTCTGACAATCTCTCGTGACGAGCTGTGTAAAAGTGATACTTCTAGCTCCAAACAAAAGACGGGGAGATGCAGTGTGGCCTGAGCGGTTGGATCAGGCGGGTTGGGAAATCAGGCTTCACAAGAAACAAAGCAGGGCTAGATAAACAGCTTTTCACGGCACGGTTTGGAGTGAGCAGCGGTGATTGGTCCAGGTATGTCCAAGTGATTCGGGTATTTGATCGTAGTTGCGAAGAAGGGTTGGATTTTTCTGACAAGGAATTACTGTCAGAGAGATTGTCAGAACAGGTTCAGCTGTAGCCTTGCAAAGCCACATGCAGGCTCAACTGCTTTAAGGCATCCTGGCGACGTGAGAGCATGCCCTGTGCAAGCTCTCGGGAGCTTCGGCTTCCAGCCATGCAGAGGAAAAATCAAGTGAGAGTGAGATCTCCGTATTTTGTTGCAGCTTGCAAGCATCTCCGAGCTGTGCTGAGCAGTGCTGGAGCACTGTCTCGGAGGTACACATATGGTGCATCGTCTCTGCCCGTGGAGAACGCCTCGGTTCCAGAACAGGCGTTTCTCCACGAACACGGCGACTGGGTGAAGGCAGAGTTGTCGCGTTTGCGCGTATATTTCGGTGAGAGGGCCGAACTTTCCCAAGTGAGCTCCTTGTCGTCCGTGCGGTGAGCCCGCAGGAGTCTTGCTTGAGTGTGCGAGTGCCAACTGTTGTCCCGAGCCCGAAAGGCCTCAATGTAAATCCCAACAGTGTAGAGTGTAGACAGCGTAGAGCGACGCTGTGCCTGCATAACGGCCCAACTTAATCCTTGCATCCCACTTTGGGCGTAGCTCTTAACCTGCTATGCAACACAACGTAAACAATACAGGCCTGGCAAGCAAGGCCGTCGCTTGCAGAATGACATCTTCATGCTACGCGGACGTACCTTCCTGTAGGGGAAGGCTTGCAGATGGTAGGAGGTGGGTGCTAGCCCCAAATTCTAGACTGGACTATCTCGACCCTGGCCCTAAACCATTGCACCCTTGCTCTAAACGCTGAACCCTTGATATGGCGACAAGAATCAGAGCCTTGCCGTTGGAGGCCCCTATGTCACGAAGAAGCGTGGCCCACATTGCTGGAGCCTCTGGCTGTCTTGGCTTAGGAATTGGAGACGGGCCTGAACCCCTGAGACCTTCAACGAGCAGACCCGAATCACCTTCTCACTGCAAGCATGGGAACGGGAGTTTGGGAAAACAAGGGTACCAGGTTAAGGGGCCCTACTTAAGCATCTACGCTCCCATTTTCCAAGACTTCCAATGTGCCCGAGTGAAGGATCTCGTTAGGGGAGTGCGATAGCACGGCCGTGATAAATGACCTAAACATAGAATTCGCGTGTTTCGATGCAAACCACCGAAACGCGTGCCACGGAACAACCCTGAACTTCAATACCATAGTCTGAGCCTACCATCCTCAACATGGGCTGCCAGAAGAGCAAGGAAAGCAGAAGAAGACGCGTTGCACAACTGCATGCTGCTCCGGAGGTCATAACCTTGGAGGATTTCACAAAATACGAGTACAGGGTACAGCCGCAGCCCCAATTCCACTTTGACTCTTCGTCATGTCCGGTGGAGATTGCTTCAGCCCTCTGATAACTAATCTGTTCGTTGCCGGGTGGTTTGAGCTCTTCTTGAGTAGGGTCGGTCAAGGGGGTTGGCAGCCAGGCCTAGACGCTTGCACGAGCCTCTTGTTCTGGAGCTTTGTGGGGCTGCGGCCATAGCGCATATGTGCCGAAAGGGTTGCCACATGTTGTCAAGTGAGAGGGTTTCAGTAACCATCCAAGACCTTGACTTCAATTCCTATGCCCTCGAACTTCGTTCAGGCTTGGCATGAAGACAGGCGACTGCTGCGAACCAAGGAACAAGCAAAAGTTGTGTCGAGATCTCTATGGTGATGGCTCTTCGCACCGAACCGCAGGCATCAACGGAAGACTCATCAAACCTAAACTGGCCTTACCCTCAAAGGCGAAGTGCGAAACCCTCAACCCTGAACCCCAAACTCTGATAAACCCATCCAAGGCTTGAGCATAAATCCTAAACCCTAAATTCCTAACCCAGCTAGCTCGACCAGTTGGGCAGACATAAAAAGGAGCTCAACAAAAAAATCCTAACCCATAAGCCCGAACACCAGGCCGGTCATCTACCCGCTCCTGTCCCTCTGCAGCCAGGCTCGGGCCCAAGCTTCTCGCAGAGACAGCCCAAGCCAAGTATCCGTATTTAGTGTTGTCTAAACTAAGCATGTATCTATTACAGTACAGAAAACAGAAAACATCGGCGAAGGGTTCCTCATTGGAGGTTCCCGTCGGTTAGTATAGATTCGTCCATGTTTTACATAAATTTGTTTAATTCTATATTAGTTAAGCGCGTTCTGTTTATATCTTATATATAAAATTAAAGCGGGGGCAGGCTGATCGGGGAAATTTGCGCGCGGATAAAAGCACCGGTGGCAGCGAGGTTTGAGGCATTTAGGGTGTCCAAAAAGTGGCTTGCACGACGTGTTTTCCGAGGGATTATGCGTTTGTATCACGATCCCTCGTGAAGAGCGATGTGTCGTGGAGGTGAGGTGACTGGTAC
The DNA here is from genome assembly GCA_905221615.1 of Symbiodinium sp. CCMP2592. NCBI lineage: Eukaryota > Dinophyceae > Suessiales > Symbiodiniaceae > Symbiodinium > Symbiodinium sp. CCMP2592. The sequence continues at coordinate 114,657 of CAJNDT010006014.1, read as the reverse complement.
TGTGGCGCCGTTGCTGTAGTGTTTTGGCGTCGATCAGGACCCATCGTAAAAAATAGAGCACGTTAGTCGTTGGACGGTTTTTGGAGTTTGCCACCCTTCACAGGCGCGCAACTTCCGTCTTCAGGAAGTCATGGGATGACATGCGCAGAAAGTCATTTTGCCTAGGCGCGGCGAGGATTTTGGCTTTGGACCTGAAAATCGCGCCGGTGCTTGGGGAAATGTTTTTGGGTGTGGCAGCCGGAATTCGAGCTTCAATGCAAATGGAGTTTCGTTGATGTCATGTGCAGGATTCCTTGGTGTTTGCGATGTACAGGGCACTTCGGGTTTCTGGGGATGCTCGAATTTCGTGGGCCTCTGCGGGTATCCTGCGTGTCGCGCTCTTGCTCTAAAGAAAGGCAAGAGGTGTCCGCGCCATACTAACGGAGGTATCGTCCACTTCGATGATTCTTTCATGGCCCGACAAAGCTCAAAATTCGGAATCCTTGCGATAGGACAAGCGTGTCGGATCTCGCTGCGCCGTTTCTTACGAGTGATCGTGAGTTTGGATGTGTTTTTCATGGTCCACAAGGCTCCAAGACAGCCGAAATTCGCGACCCCTACCAGTTGAGTTGTCGATGCTTCTGTTTCAAAGGGCTACGTTGTGTTCGCATCGCTTCTTACGAGGGTTTCTGCACGATTCTGCAACCTTCATCGAGCATCACTGTTCTGTTCCCAGTAGTCTGCCTAGTGCCAGGTTTTGCAAATAGCCTGAAAGACAGATGCCGAGAGCCAAATATCAATGAAGGCGTATTCTTTGGATAACAGCACCGCCCTCAGGTCTCTGGGGTTTTGGCATTGTTTTGCTGGGCCTTCTTCAAGAGTCCGTTGGCCTCAGCCTGAGTCAGGAGTGGAGGTTCGGGGGGGTCTAGGACACATCTCGACAGGCTGGCACTTTGATGAGGGCTTTTTGTTTGGGCTTCGCATATTGAGCTGTTCGGCGCAGGCAGCCGTGGCAGTCGTAGCTTTGCAGCAGTTGGGACGGGCGTGTCAGCTTGTCTGGTGATTGGATATGGCAAAAAAGTGCAGGGTCACGGAACGGATGGGACAGCTCTCTTCAACCAAAAACTGGACAGTGGAAATACCAAGATATGGCTCGAGGGTTTAAGGTTTTAGTATCTTTCACATTCTGCATGCTCTTCCAAAATCCCTAACCCGGACGTCCCCAGCTCAACACTACTGCCATTTCCTCGCAGTGAAAGTACGGGAAGCAAGCCACTTGGTCAGTGAAGGTCGTCCCGCTGTGACTAGCAAATCCGGTCCACTATCAGCATCCAGCGAGCCAAACCCTCAACCCTTAAGCCGCGACACTAGCCTCCAAGCCCCGCAGACGCAGACTCGTGCCGAATTGGGCACGCCTGCCATGGACACTGCCGTGGACGACATCGCAGAGGAGGAGGGTGGCATCGACGAGGATCGGGCGCAGAACCGTGCCGCTCGTTCGTTGGAGGCACGATGGCGGTGGGAGTCACTGCTGGAGGATGGGGCCATCGGAAGAGCCCCGCCGCCGGCGGCAAGGCCGGCAGCCCCAAAGATGGCAGCGCCAGTTTCTGAGGCCGAAGAGACTGCTTTGCGCCGTGGCGTCATCCGCTATGTGTACTTGGCCGTAGACATGACGGCCACGGCTGCACGTACCGACATCCGGCCACGACGTTTGGATTTCCTTTGCCAAGCTGCAACCCGCTTTTCGGCGCGGTTCCTTGCAGAGAATCCGCTATCCGAGATTGGGCTGCTAGTCCTCCGTGATGGCAAATGCCAGGCCCTCGCACCTCTGGGTACGGCGCCGGCCACGCTGCGAAGCTGCCTGGCAACGGCGGCACAAGAGGGTCCTTCCGGCCGCACAGCGGCCGTTGCAGCGCTGCAGCGCGCTGCAGAAGGGCTGGGCGGGGCACCACCCCATGGCTCGCGCGAGCTCTTAATGCTTTTCACATCGGTCTCCACCTGCAACCTGCAGGATTTGAGTATGGAGGACGTGGGGCGAACGCTGCGAGAACGCAAAGTCCAGGTTTCGGTCGTTTCCCTCAGCCCGGAGATCTACATGCTGAAGCGGGTCTGCGTCGATACCTTTGGGCGCTTTGATGTCGCAATGAACACGAAGCACTTCGAGGACCTCCTCAGCTCCCACCTCTCTGCGCCCGCCTGCACCGCCGGACAGTTGGCACCGAAGCTCGTTCGCATGGGTTTCCCAAAGATGTTGCGGCCGGAGGCAAAAAAGCAGCCAGAAACCTGTACTTGCCACCTCGAAGTGCACGGAACTTTGTATGTTTGCCCTCGATGTTCTGCTCGGAGCTGCGGCCTGCCCAGCCGCTGCAAAATCTGCGACCTTCCTCTGGTGTCGGCCAGTGTGCTTGCGAGGGCCTTCAGGAGTGTGGTACCGCTGCCGGCCTTTTCCGAAGGTCTGCCGGCAACTTCCTGCGGAGCTTGCCTTCTGCCTATCCACTCGTCAGGGCGCCAGTGTCCCAGTTGCAAAGCCAGCTTTTGCCAGGCCTGTGATGACTTTATGCACACCACGCTTCGGCAATGCCCAAGCTGTCTTGCCCATGGCGGCGCAGCGAGACTTAGCCGGGAGTAGCAGAGAAAAAGCCAAGTGGTTTCTGCGCCAGTTGGAACGTACTGTGGGATGCAGCATGTGAGGTGGCTCGGTCTGCGGTTTGGTGCTGGTTGCTGCCGTGGGTTTGACAACGGCACTTAGTTGCAGTGGCTAGATGGATAGCTTGTCCTGCCATGTGTGAGAGAGTCGAGACCCTGAAGCCCGCAATGAGCCCTAAGGCCCCACAAGGCTCAAAGCCGGAACATGAAATCCTCAAAGGCAGGTCGGCGAATGGTCGGCCTTCCCCAGCCAAAGAGTGAGGATGAGGTTCAGAACTCAGAACATGCTACATGAAAGCTGCCACGAGAATTCCTGGCTTTACTTCGAGGTTCAAGTTACTTGTATACAGCATACTGATTCATCATAGGTTCGTGTGAGTTGGGGTTCTTTGTATCGAGAGATCGAATGCTGTTCCATGCTTGGCCCTGCCAGGGTGACGTCGAGGGGCCGCCCAGAGCCTTGGCCCCAGATCCTGCGAAGATTTCGAGAAAGGCAGCGATGGCGTGAGGGACGCCAGACGGTCTTCAGGCATCCCATCCCGCATAGTGCATTTGGCTTTGCCGAGTGGTGACAGAGTCCTTCTCTAGACTCTAGAGCCTGTTCCCACGTAGTGTGTGCCGAGGGCCGCCAGCAGGTCGCGACAACAACACATGCTGGCGCGCAATACAGGAGCCAGTGCTGGCGTGTCTCTCCCACGCCACGAAACTTGGGCCTTCACCTTCTCAGTACGGTTTAGGGTTTCGGAGGAGAGGGCTTAGGGCCCAGACGTCCGGCCCCAGCCCGTGACTCAAAAAAAGGGCTTATAGGGCCTTCAGCTTCAAACCGTCACCTGATGGAAGTGGGTGGTTTGGAGGGAGACGCTGAGAGTCCCCAGGTCTGGAGGCTGAAGGTGTAAGGCACGAGCACCTGCAATAGAGACTGCCAGGATGGTTTGGGAGATGCTTTAGCTTGTGGGCCTCTTCTCGCGTTTCTGATTTCTGACCAGCACACCTGCGGGTATTGGCATCGGCGGCGGCGTCGACTTATCATCCAACCTGGACCCCTATAGGAGTTTCCGAAAATGGGGGACCCGAATATAGTACCCTAAATACTAGGATGCTTATTGTAAGGACCCCCAAATAAGGTGCCCCGATTTTCGGAAACTCCCCTATCGCTTTCAGCCGCATCCGTCCCCGAATCAGGAGTATTGTCGGGGAGGACGGCGAGGACAGGGCCTTCCGTGCGAGCTCGCGGATCTTTCGGAGATACCACGCGTTCCGTGAGCGTCCGCCGCGGCTAATTCCGTGATAGTCCGAATAAGCCGAGAAGCAACCTCCTGGAATTGAAAGACTCCGACAGGACGAGGAACAGCAGTCGTTGCTGGAGGATCGGTTTCTTTGAGCTGTTTTGGTGTCGGGTTGGGGATTGAGGTTCAAAGTTCGGAGGTCCTTACGGTGGAAAAAGAGTCCCCCAAGGCTGAAAGCAAATAACCGATAACATGGACACAGGACTCCCGATTCCAGGGTGGTTCAAGGGAGACGACATGGTACACTGTCATCGGCATCGGGGATGGTTTTCATGGAGAGGTTCAGACTGCAGTATGCAGCTCTCTCCGGCTCCCCTGGCTCACAGCTGCTTCGAGAGCTCATGTCATGTAGCTTCTCAGATTCAGGAAGGCCGTCGTCTTTGTTCAGGAAGAAGCCTGTCAGGAGGCCGTAGGCTGCCATTTTTTCGCAGCGGCCTGGAAAATAGCGCCTTCGCCATGGATAAATAAATATGGTACTTTGGTTTGCTTGCCTTGAATCGGGGACCTAGCACCCATGGCGGTGGAGACGGAGCGGAGATGGCGCAATATCCTCACCTCGCAGATGATCCCAGAGGCCTGCGGCGAGGGGAAGCTTTCGGAGCCCTCCACAGCACGGGCGGCCGCCTCGTCGCCGGAGCTGCTCGCCGCGAGCAGCTGCATCCTGGCCATCGACATGGACTGCTTTTACGCTCAGTGCGAGGAGATCCGACACCCGCATCTGAAAGGGAGGCCCGTGGGCGTGCAGCAGAAGATGCTGGTCATCACGTCCAACTATGCAGCGAGGGCCTGTGGCATCAAGAAGGGTGACTCCTTGCAGGTGGTCCGAGAGAAGTGCCCCGAGATCACCATCTGCAACGGTGAGGACCTAACCTTCTACGGGGAGCTGTCGCAGCGGGCCTTCGATGTTGCAGCACGCTGGAGCTCGAAAGTGGAGAAGCTGGGCCTGGACGAAGTCTTCGTGGACGTCACGGAGCTCGTCGCCGAGCGCTTGAAAGCTCTGGAGGATCCCGAAACTTGCCTACGCCTCTGCTCCACGGGTCATGAGTACCCCAAAGAGCTGGAGAGCGGTAGCAGCGGTAGCAGCGGTAGCGGTAGCAGCGAAGTGCGGGAGGTTCGGCAGGCGGACTGGAAGGACTTGGATGACGCTCATCGCTGCTGGGCTCGCCTGGCCCTTGCTTCGGACATTTGCCGAGAGATCCGCGAGGCCATGCTTTCCGAGATTGGGCTCACATCCTCTGCCGGCATCAGCGTGTCCAAACAGCTTGCAAAGATGGTGTCTTCCTGGAAGAAGCCCAGCCAGCAGACACTGTTTCTGCCAACGGCCGATCGTTTGGGACATCTTCTGCCAGATGATTTGGCCGTGCAGAAGGTCCCTGGTATTGGCTTCGCCTCAACCCAAAAGCTGCACGAGCTGGGTGTTCGCACGACAGGAGAGGTGCTATCTGCTGTGGTGCCCGAGGGCGAGGAGTACGGGAGGCTGCTTACGGAGTTCGATGCCGGGACATTGCGGACCATGAAAGCGCTCTGCTGGGGCATCGATGCATCACCAGTGAAAGCCTCTGGTGCACCAAAGACCTGCTCGGTGCAGGATTCCTTCTGGCAGGGGCCTGTTCGCACAGATGCGCAGGTTAGAGAAAACCTCCTGGCCCTTGCACAGAAGTTGATCACCAAGATCCGCAGTGACGAGCGCATGTATGGATATCGTCCAATCCCCACCTTCTCATTAAGCTTGATGCATGCCCCCAGTTCGGAGGGGGGTGGCGCACGTAGGGGTCGGAAGCAGATGCAGCTGGGCAGCTTCCAAATTGCACGACAGCCCGGAGAGAAGGGCGACGATGAGCGTCTGCAGGGTCAGATTGCAGATCGAGCCTTCGCCCTCTTCCGCAAACTGGTTCCTGCCGAGGAGCCCTTCGTTCTGCACATCCTGAACTTGCAGGTTGGCTTCGGCGAAGCACTGGGCGCGCAGCGCCGCCTCAGCTTCGGGGCTTCTGCCCCCACTGCGTCTGCGGCGCAGCCTCAGGCCCAAATAGAGGGCATCGAGCTGACGGACAGCGACGGGGACGCGGAGGCAGGGGGGAACCAGACTCCCACAGTGAACACGGAGCGGTCTGATGCCGTGGCGACGCTGGTTTCGATGGGTTTCGCAGAGGATCGTGCCCAGCAGGCTCTGGTGCAGTGCGGCGATGTATCACGGGCTGTTGAGATGCTGCTGGCTGGTGGGTCCTCGAGCTCCCTAACACGCCTGCCACATCGCGATGTGAGCCGAGCCGAGAAGCGGCAAAGACTGAACTGCCCCGCACCAGAAGCGAGTAGCGCCATCATCGACTTGCTGGATTAGCCTCGCATGCGTCAGAGCGTTACATGGAGCACGCAATGGTCTTCTTGTGCCTTGCACGCTTGTAGGAAAATGTGTCCAATACCTCCCCCGCCAGAAGCCCTGAACTCCGCACCCAACAGTTTCGAGGGGGAGAATGTAACACTATGAAACTCTCGCGCCTCTCACACGCCCGCACGCACATTTTTTCCTCAACGCCGTACTGGTTTCTGCTGGTTGATGAGACTGACTGATTGTTTCGGAGATTCGATTAGACCCTGCAAGTCCGCGAGAGTTCCAGAACGATGCGAAGGCCTAGGGAACCGGAATATTACACTTGATCATCCCAAATCGAGAATAATATCAAGACGCCTATATACTGCCCTATACTATCTATACCTCCGCACACCGAAAGCCCGCAATTTTCTAATTCAATGCCGCAGGTCGAGGCCCGATCGCCCGGCATGTTGCAGGCAGGACCCATAAACGCACAGATTGGCATTCCCTCTTCCTGGCGTCTTAAGGATCCTGTTCTTTGGGGGTCCTAGGGCACCAGAGATGATGCTCGCGCGGTTGAAGATTGTGACGAGGAGCTTTTGCAGCTATTACCCTGTCTCATATGAGATGTCGTTTTAGTGCATTCCGTGTACATATGTCATGTTTCGATACCTCACATATTTTCTTGCTGTATCTGGTTAGGCATTCTATACCATGTTGTACGTATGTTTGCATATTGTGGATGTTTCGAAATATTGTGTGATGCCCTAGCGTCGAGCACTTCTGCATATTCGGGGGTAAAAACAGAGGTGCCCTAAATGGTGAGAAGAAGAAGCACAACAGTAATGCCACCCCACTGCACCACCAACCAACAACAACGACAGCGACAAAACGACAACGACAGAGAGAAACAACGAGGATGGCGATAGCGATAGAAAAAGCCCAACAGCGGTAGCACTGAAACATCCCCACTGCTTTTTGATGCAGGCCGGCACCGAGGGCGAAGGGCTCTGACTCAGCGCACGGCGGCCGAAAAAACATCGGGCGGTTGTGGACTTTAGAACTTTTGGGCCTATCAGGTCTTCGTATTTTGTGGTTAAGTTTTCCTGTTGAGGGATAAATTAACTTTGAGGGTTTAAGGGGGTCTGGGATGAAGCAGTGGGTGGTTTTGGAGGCGTCTTTCCTTCTGAGCAGAACTGTCGAGCATCGAGGTCCATAAGTATAACTAGCTCAGGTATGCGGCGGCGGTGAGGATTAGTCGCATTCGGACGGCAGGCGATCGATTCGTCTAGTTGCTGCTGGCCTGTTCGCAGATCCCAACTTAGCACGAAAGCGCACCTGGGGCACTCAACTTCCACACTATTTACGCAGCGGCTAGCCTCAGATGAGTGGATGGAAATCGAGTTTTCTATCATTTTCTGGATGAGCAAGCATCAAGTGAACATCAACTGTTTACGTAGGTGATTTGGAGCATTTGCCGCGGTCGGATTCCAAGCCTTAAGATTTGGGCACTCGCGGCCTTGGGGCTTTGGGCCTTGAGAATTTCACATTGGTTTCAGTGTTCTGAACATAACATACTATAACATGCATTTCGAGTCTTAATGAGCACAGCAGAGAGAGAGAGAGAGAGAGAGAGAGAGAGACTTTGTAAGATGCTGTTTAAGACCCTACTTGTGTATACTATACCCATGTTCGGCGCTTTTCTGGCGATGCTGCGGTTGCTCGGCCTGGGCGCGGCGGCTCTGGGGGCTTTGCTTTTGCTGCGTGCGGCCAGGCAGGGAGCCAGGGAGGGTGGCGGCCTTCAGGGCAGTTTAGGGTTGTTTAGGGCTTAGAGGTGCTTGGGATTTATGAGATGTACCTGATGTACCTTTCAGGTAGGCCGGGTTGTGGGGAGTTCGGTTCATGATTCAGCGCAAGCCTCTTGTTTCGAGTTCTTCTGGTTTGCAGCGGATGTTTCTTGGTATGTTGAAGGGGCTTTCAGGCTGAGAATGTCAAGGAGAATGAGGTTTTGTATTCCAGTCGTAAGTAAGCCATGTGTTGTTTCAAGTTGTCTATTTCGATCGGCTTCAAATATGAAAAGCTTCCGAAGCTACAGAGACCTAGGACATGCCTTTTGGTGCCGGGTCAGAACGTTCACAAGAGCTTGACCTGTACTGCAGAATTGTCGGATTGGTTTCGCTCTCTTGGGTTGATACTGATGTCACGTCGAGGCTTTTTTCGTTTCCTTCTCGATGAAGACCTTTTCTCGGTAGGTAGGTTTCAGCTCGAAAACGGCTCTGGTGCCAAACGACTCCCTTTTGGCGTGATGCAGCTTGTCCTGGTTCAATACCCGGTACCCCAAGGATTGTCTCAAGCTGGTGCAAGTTGGCATAGGTATTACAGGGTATCTATAGCATCTGGGTTTCATCCAGTTCCGAACAAGCAAGCAAGATACGGGTGGCGTGGCAGAAGGTGTAGCCGGGGATTTCTGACGACCGACGGCAGGCGCCGAAGTGGGACAGCTGGCTCCCAACGTGCTCAGACGGAGGCCCAGTGCGAGGGGCTCAAGGATTCAGGTTTGTTGGCAGTGATGTTTAAGAGAGCTATGTACCTGTCACAGTCATTCTCGAGATCATTCGGCCGTGACCTTATGCAAAGACTACTTCCCTCCTATAGTGCATGACTAGTGACTAGATGTTAAATCTTGTATATGTAGTAAGTTTCCCATACGTTCTGGGTAGATGTTGACTGCACAGCCAGGCAGTTCATCGGAAATGGTGGTGTCAGAAATTTACGGGGGTCCCGAGCATAAGGATCACAGGATCCTGTTCTGAGGCTCTGTGTTAGGATCACTCCGTGTCAGGAATTCACAAAAGGGAGATCACTTCAGAGGCTAAAGCCAGCCAAGGGCTTCCCAAGACCGAGTCGCGGATGGCAAAAAGCATCCTAGACCGGTTTGAGGTTTTGGGTTTCAAAAGATCCGGTCCCGTAGCAAAAACAAAGATTCAGGATCACGGTCCCCAAGCCGAGAGGTACCTTTGCCGTCCACGCACGAGAACAGCAAACCAATTGCTAACGATGAGGACGGTTGGGGCTGAGAGAGAATTGCAAAGTGTGAGTTCTTCCGTACATGAGTGTGCCAGCTCGCATAGTCGTCATAGTCACGGGAGGTGTATCTTCGAGACGCGTAACTGCGATTGGCAGTTGCCATAACTGGCACGTTTGCAAAGTACAAGTTTCTTTCCATTGTGATGCTTTGTACCAGCAGCAGCAACCGAAGTAGCACGTTCGATGCTGCTGCCGCCGCCGCATCTCCGGATGCTTCTTCTGTTGCCTTTGCATCACCAGCACCAGCAGTATCATCATCATGCCAATGCCGACGTCGCCCTCATCATTGTCGTGGGCAGTAGAGGACACTTCATTATCGACATTTCACGACCATGTTTTGCCCTCGTGCGGTTTCACCGAGGAGTCTGCGTTGGCCCTCACCTGCACCCCAGAGGACGAATTGGAGGAACCTGAGGGCTTCGTAGGTTTAAGGGGCAAAGGCTTACCGAGGTGGTTTAGGTCGGCAGCTCCAACGGACCTTAGTCACTGTATGTGGGGTAGATGCCAGTACACTGTCCTGCAAGTCGTCCCTAGCTTGTTCATCTGTAGCCCGGACTGACACATGCTATCTGAAAGCTCTGTGACTTGATGAAGTAGAAGGCGGTCAGGCGCGGACTATTTCCCTTTCAATGGTTCGTGGCGACTACCCTGCCTTTGCTTCTCTCGTCAACGTAAGCAGTGGGGTGTATGAGGCTCAGGTTAGTACTTTCAACATTCTGTGCGATGAACTGTTGTCAGACCTGGATTCGGTGATCATGCTGCGCACCTGTTGGCTTAACCCGGCTAGCGTCAGAGACATGGATGCAAAAAAAACTTTCTCCAACGGAGCCACCTGCATTTTCGGCTGACAAGCTTGAACGGTGCTGACTGCGAGCCAGTCAGCAAATTCATGCTGCTGTCGTGTTCCGTCTTCCTATGTTCCAGCGCCACAGTTTCAGTTTTTACATCAGTACAAGCGCAGCAACCATTCATTCGTTCACTCATGCCTTCATGCATGTATGCACTCATCCGTGAAAGCATGTTTGTTTCCTTCTTTGCTTAATTTGTTTATCTTACACTTGTTTTTCTTTCGACTCCCATTTCATCTTATTGCACTCCATCCACCCATCCATCCATGCACGCATCCGTTCGTTCAGACGTTCACAACGCCACCACCGCTGCCGACAACAAAGACGACGATGCTGACGACGACAACAAGAACCATAACAACAGCGCCACAACACCACCAGCAACAGCGACAACAGCCACAAGAACACGCACAACCACAACCAAGGCCACGACGACGACAACATCGACAACACCAACAGCAACAAACAGTGCAATAGCAACAAGGCAGCGTCAACGACACATCAACCACAACGGCAACAACAACGAAATCGTGAAAGAGACAACGACGACAACAGCAACGGCAGCAACAGCAACACAGCAATGCCAGCAACAGCCACAGAAACATCAACAGCAGCAGCAGCAGCAGTAGCAACTGCAAAAGCCACAGGCGAACCTGCGGGCTCAGCCCCAGCTACAGCAAGAGCAGCAGCAACGCCAGCAACAACAACAACAACAACAACAATGATCATACCGGACAATCATTTTCTTGGTAGTAGTGCAAACGACAATAGCAACCGTATCAATCATAGCGACAGTGTGACGTTTCTGTAGTGGTTGTAAGAATCAGAAGAGAGAGCAAAGAGTAAGAACATTGTTCATTAGCGCAAGGATCTGCAAGCTTACTGCCGCTATGAATAGTAGTAGTGGCGAAGACAATGATTCGAACAACGAGTTGCGTTTTGCAGGAGAAGCTCAGCACCGGTGACGAGCCGACTCGGCCATCTACGACGGCAGTGGCGCCATGACACCAACTTCTTCACCGCGCAGCTAACTCGAGCAGGGTAAAGATCCCGAAGGTTATGCAGGTGTCCAACCATCCCAGGAAACCTTCTGAGATCAGCTACGCTTTGGGCTGCGGCCTGTTTGTGCTGAGACAACATGCGTGGTTTTCCCGAGTTTGATGCTGTTGAGCCTTTGGTTTGACGAAGACTGTGACGAGACATGACGAGACCCACATCGTCCTGCTATTCGGGACCTGCCTACAACAGCATCGAAATCCTGCTCCCACTCCTGCTCGTACGCTTACTGCCGCAGCAACAACTAACAACTAAAAGCCAGCAACAGCAACAGGCACCACCGCCGCCACAACAGTTTTGCTCCTGCTGCTGCTACTACTACTTGTATTAGTGCACTACTACTACTACTACTACCACTACTACTACCACGACTACTGCTGCTGCTTCTACCTCCTACTACTACTCCTACTCTTACTCCTACTCGTACACCTACTCCTACTACGACGACTGCGACTATGACCCCTGCTGCTACCACTGCCACTGCCACTACCACTGCGACGACTACTACTACTACTACGACTACTACTACTAGTGCACCACTACGGCGACGACGCCCACTGCGACTACTACTACTACTACTACTACTACTACTACTGCCTGCTACTACTACTACTACTACTACTACTACTACTACTACTACTACTACTATTACTACTACTACTACTACTACTACTACTACTACTACTACTACTACTACCACTACTACTACTACTACTACTACTACTACTACTACGTGCAAAACTACTACTACTACTACTACTACTACTACTACTACTACTACTACTACTACTAGTGCACTGCTACGGCGACGACTACTTCTGTTACTTCACAACGACAGTATCAACAACAACAAGAACAACAACATCAACAACCACATCAACAACAACTGCTACTCCTCCTACTACGACGACTACTACTACTACTACGACGATTCAGGTATGTTCAGGTATCCCTCACGTTGTGTGAATACGGCAACATTGACAGAAGTTGCATCTTTTGAACCTCCATGCAACATGATCTTGGAGCTGATGTCGTGCGCAAAGCGACTGAGGCCTTCCCGATCTGTCGGTTTTGGGCGATTGTGTAAGTCTACGCCGAAACTGCGTGGACATGTTCCCTCACGTCAACTTGATTGTACTTTCCTACTTACTTCTTTGTCTCCAGGGTACTGCTGCTGCGCATCAAAGTCCGGCTTAATTTTCATGGAGAAAACTAAGGTTTTTTTTGCAGCTTTTTATTTCGATAAGTAATTGATGCTGCTTTCACGGGATTTCTTCATATAAATGCATTTTCTTTGTGTTTTTGATCTAATTAGCTAATTTAGCTGTGAGGATTTTTCCATTAATATTATGCTTGATAATCTTCCTAAAGCCACAACCATCCCACGCTCTTGTGAGGTTCCCGACTTGAACATGGCGACACTCGTCCTGCGGAGTTCCTCCCTTCGCTTGGCCGATTCGAACGACGCGAAACGTGTGGAATTCCTTCCCAGCTTGCTTGACTAGAATGCCGTGGAATTCGCTTCCCTGTGACGGCAATGGAAGATTGTTTTCCCCCGCGCGACTTGTGGAGTTCCGTTTTCGCTTGCCCCATTTGAAGACATACGATTCAGACCAGGGGGTGGGCCCGCGCCTTTCGCACACGCACGCGAACGTCTGCGGGCATTTGCGCACGCTGCCCACGCATTTCACGTCATTTCCTAACCCGGTAGATTTGATTGTTTTGTCATTTGATAACAAGCTCATTGTTGCAGCAACTAACGTCAGAGCCGTGCCATGTGGGTGACACAAACTACTTGTAGCAGTAGTAGTAGTCGTCGCGGACGTAGTAGTAGCCTTAGCACTAGCAGTAGCAGTCGTCGTAGTATTAGTAGTGGTAGTGGTAGTGGTAGTAGTAGTAGTAGTAGTAGTAGTCGTAGTCGTAGTCGCACTACGACGACGACGACTACTACTGCCACCTACTACCCTACTACCACTGCTACCACTACTGCCGCCACTACCACTACTACCACTCCTGCCGCTACTACCACTGCAACAGCAACAACAACAACAACTACTACTGCTACTACAGCTACTACTACTACTACTTCTACTACTACTGCTACTGCTACTGCTACTGCTACTGCTACTACTACTACTACTACTACTACTACTACTACTACTACTACTACTTCTACTACTACTACTACTACTCCTGCTACTACAACTACTACCACTTCTACTACATTGTGTTGGGAAACGAAGCGTTCTGTTTGGGAGCAAGAGTTCTAAAATTTTGCAATGGATTGCTAATCTTGCACCACTTGCACCGGCAAGACTGGCAAGACTGCCCCCCCTCACCCCCAGGTGGTGCAAGTGGTGCAAGTTACAGTGGTGCAACTGGTTCTTGGGCAAGCTTGGCCTTCAATTTTGAACCCCCTTGCAAAAGCCAGATTGCAAGATTGACCGTACTACCTTGGTCGAATACCGGACCTCTCTCCCCGCACACTGTACTACTAGTACTTGTACTACTACTTTTACTACTACTACTACTACTACTACTACTACTACTCCTACTACTACTACTACTACTACTACTACTACTACTTCTACTACTACTAGTACTACTAGTGCTACTACTACTACTACTACTACTACTACTACTACTACTACTACTACTACTACCACTAGTACTACTAGTACGACTACTACTACTTCTACTACTACTACTACTGCTACTACTACTACTACTACTACTACTAGTACTACTACTAGTACGACTACTACTACTACTACTACTACTACTACTACTACTACTACTACTGCTCCTACTCCTACTCCTACTCCTACTCCTACTCCTACTCCTACTCCTACTCCTACTCCTACTCCTACTGCTACTGCTACTGCTACTGCTACTGCTACTGCTACTGCTACTGCTACTGCTACTGCTACTGCTGCTGCTGCTCCTTCAAGAAAGAGCAGTGGTACGTGTAGTTATAGTGCGTGACTCCAGCTCAATCAAACACATGCCTTCTTGATGTTGTCCTTACATGGAGTACACAGTTATATCATTATCGTTGTTTATATCATCGTACGTTCTTTTCTTTGGCTTCTCGTATCCAACCAGCGCGACCATAAGCCAGAGTTGAGGTGGCACGCCGCATGATCTTTACACACCTGGGGCTTCGTCTCAGCAGCCTGTCTGGCAAATAATTTGAAGCAGTGGTACACTAAAAGCGATGCCTGGAGGGAATGGCCATGCAATTGTAGCTACAACTGCAGCGGTTGTGGGTCTTGGGTCGTGTGGCAGTAGGATGAGTCGCTGTCATCGACATACCACAGCACGATCCCAGCAACAACCGCACAAGCTTGCATTTTCGAGTCAGACGTGGGGGCTCTTGAATGCAAGACGATTTGGCGTTTCGGGCCGTGGCACTAGCGTAGTGGAGCTCTGGCAGAATCATAATTTCGCTTCGAGCTTTCTTGGGGATTTTGGGTTAGGTGCTGTCGAACCATCAGCAGACAAGTGGTGATGCGATTCTGCCACTTCCAGGGAGTCACTGGTGCTTGCACGTGCCTCAAAATCGTGATTTCTCCGTGCAATCTACTTGTTTGCCCGTTATCCTTATGTCTCCAAGCCCAGCGACCCAACCCTCAAGCGTCCTGCGAGCCCTTAGCTCTGAACCCGACAGCACCGTAGTCTGCAAGCCCAAAAGAAACTCGAGTATTAGTCTCCCTGCAACAAGCCTCGCAGGCGAGGAGCAGAGAGCGGAGGAGCGGGCCTTCTGGAAGCAGAGCGGAGGAGCGGGCCCTGGGGCGTATGACCGATGCCCAAACAGGGGGGTTTCGAAAGAGGCCTGGGGGCCTGGGGCGCGCAGCCAAGGACGAAGGACAAGAGGATGAAGATTGGGCTGTGCTGCACCGCAGCGGCGCATGGCATGGCACAATGAAGTCCGTGGAGCAGCGAAGACTCGAAGACTGACAGCGACTCATCACGAGGGCCTCGAGAAGACCAGCCATCTCGCCTCGGTATTCTCCGGTAAGAGGTCGGAAGGAGGCAGGACAACGCCGACGTCGCACGGCCCAGCTGACGTGAGAGGTTGTCGCGGAGGATGACCGTGACCCGAACGAAGACTCGAAGAAGCTCACAATGCCACAGTGACATAGTGCCTCGCAGTTTCACAAATTCTGTACACAACTGGAGGGTGGAGATGCCAGATCCCGACATGAAAACACTAAGCGACGCTTCGTGGTGCGGTTTAATATGTATTCCGGAGGTAGACCTCATCTGGCAGAGTCCGAGTTGTAAACCCCTGCGACAAAAGAACCGATGAACAAGACCACCTCCGTCGCCTGGGTTCGAAGTGATTGCCTTGGCCATGCCTCGCGACCGGACCGCATGGCGAGGAGGCATTCTCGGACCCGCGCAGGGATTGTAGCATCGTGCGATTGAAATATTTTCTAAGGTTAAGACAACAACCTCTCACCTAATCTGCCTCGCCTGGATTGTCCGAGTGTGAGCACCGCAACCTTAAAACGTTGAACCCACAGGCGCCGCTAACCTGCAACATCCTGCAACGCTAAATGCTCTCCTTGTGCCAGTGTGAGAAGCAAAAATCTTGACTGTTTCCAGATCTCGGGCTGTTTCCACTGCCTCATGTTGTTAGAATAAGGGGTATCTTGGTTCGTTCGCGCAGTGCAGATGTTTTGCTTTCCTCGCCCAAATGGTCCCGATGGTTCATTGAAAAGTTCGACCACCGCCGCCAGCCAAGATCAGGCGGTGCTGGACCATTGCCCCCGTCACTCTCAAGCCTGTGTCCGGAAGGCCTTCCGGATGGCTCAGAAGGGATTTGTCCGGGGTTGTTGGGTGCCTGAGCATATGACACATTTCGCGTGGACACTTTTTTCGCCTGGAGATATGGAGACATTCCCCCGTGTAGGTTCAATTGCTTTCGGTTAGGTTAGAAAAAGGAAGGGTCGATGTGCGTGTGCATGCGGCCGCCTGGCAGGACCGATCCTTTGTTTCAACCACGCAGCTCTAGACTGTAGTGTCCGAGCATCCCGTGCCCCAAGTCCCCGGTGGAATGCTATGCTGACACCATCGGTAATGATCGTGAATTGTGATAAGCATGGGGATCGTTCTAACATGTCTAACCAGGATGCCAGGAGCTTCAGGTCGAAAGTTGCGCATCCGGCGTCACAGTGTGGCCAAGCATGCAGGATGTGCTCATGGAAGCTCTTCATCTGGAAACAGAAGTTGTCTCCTGGAGCGAACTTGACGAGTAGGAAAACCGCTCCTTGGGCCACTCGCCGAAAGACATGGCGCTTCAGTGGTTGCAATACTTGGTTGCAATGTCTTAGCTCAGATAAGCGCCTCAGTGACCCTCGTCTCTATATTTTGGAGAATGTTCCGCGGTGACATTTGTTCGAGAGCTTTTGAATCATAGCTACTCGGCTACTGGTACGGAGTCTTCGGCAGAGCCTTTGAACTCATGGATGTGCGCAGACAAAGCCGCGGTGGATGAGAACACGGTGCGGCCGGAAGAAGGCCATTAGCATTGAGATGCGTGCTGGATTGCTGTAGTAGAAGTCGTCATCGGTAGCCTGTACCAGCAGCAGTAGCAGTAGCCGCAGGAGTAGCCGTCGCGGTAGCGGTAGTAGTAGTAGTAGTAGTAGTAGTAGTAGTAGTAGTAGTAGTAGTAGTAGTAGCAGCAGTAGCAGCAGCAGTTGCAGTAGCAGGAGCAGGAGCAGGAGCAGCAGTGGCAGCAGCAGGAGGCGTGCAGCAGTTGCCGGAATGGCAGCAGCACTTGGTGAGTCACTACAACAGTGACAAGAAGTACTGGTGCCGGAGGTCGTCGTCGAGAAGTTATGTAAGTAGTGCTGGTCGTTATGATGCCGGGAAAACGACGACTTGGAGCTAAGAAGCATCATAGACGAGTTCACCGGAGCACCGCTCAAGGAACCTCATCTTAGATCACCGGCAGCAAGTACACGCCCGAGCCTTGTCTCCCTGCAAGGGCCGAAGCTGAACGCTGGGCGCCTTCCTGCCTCGCAGGAGCCGGGGGGAAGCTTCTAATCCGTTCGTGAGCATGGATCTTTTGGGTTTGTTTTGGCTTTGTTCATCAGCTCAAGCTGTGTTCTCCCGAGCACTGTAAGGTTTGTTTCGGGATCGTGCTTTGTTGTGTACTTGCATCTCCATACCGCTGCTGGCTAAGACCGCCAGTAGCCGTTCCAGAAACCCTCGCGACTCCTGTGCTTCTCTCAGCCCGTCAGTATAGGGCCCTTAACACTTTGGAGCAGGCATTTGGGGTCGATTCTGCTATCGTTATGAAAATAAGTTCGGGAGGACAAGGGTTGTTTCCAATCAACTCTTCCTGCCTTCATATTAGACAGAAAGCGGCCTGAAAGCCAACAGGCTCTTCGACCTTTCCGCCGTCATTTCCTCTCGCTCTCTCCCGAGGAGGATGGTCTGATGCGACTCAGCCGCCAGGGCCCTGGGGTCAGGTCGGCTTCAGGGTTCTAGTGGCAGAGATTTTTTCATGTTTCCTGCTGGCTAGTGGCTTGAGATGCAGGTCTTGAAATCTCGCCGCCGCAAGGACAAGGGGTCTGCAGAGCATTTCCTGCGGAGTGGTCCTCCGGAATCTGAGCATGAGCCAGCACAGGAACTACGAGTCTCTCGAAAGAGGGCCCCTTGCCACGTAATCCTAGAACCTTTGCATCCAGCCAGATCGACAACCAGCCGCTGCAGACAGAGAGACAACGCCCATCTGGCAAAAATCTGCCCCAACAACGCCCCAAACCTTAGAGTTCAACGTCCCACTTCCTCGAATGAGGCCATTATCCCTCTATAGTACCTATATAGCGTGCACTGTTGAAAATGAAAATGCGGAAACCCCATTGCAATCGTTAGATTAAGGCCTAAGCTAAGGCCCTTCTTAAATTAAGCCATGTTAAGGCCAAGGAGTCCATATCCTGCTCCAAGTGTTGAACTAAGGCCCCGGATATAAAACCCTGGAAGCAAACCGAAGTCCTGACGGCTCTCCAAGGAAACAGCTCGAGCCAACTGCCAGCTCCGCCGGTTCCCACGGTTCCGGTTTTGGGTCTAGGGCCGAGGGCTTCTCGGTTTGGGAGTTTCCGAAAATTAAGGGTACCTTGTTTTCTTCTGGTCCGTATAATGAAGATCCTACAATTTAGGTACCATATCAGGGTCCCCTATTTTCGGAAACTACCGTTTAGGGTCTGGAGATTTTTGGGCTTGGTGTGTAGGGCGAACAATTTGGGTTTGGGGTAGTTCTGTTTCATTGGCCACGGGGAATTTGCTTGTCGGTTCGGGCAGCTCCTTGTGATAAGTATGCCTGCGTGGTTTAAATTTCAAACGCAGCCGACAGATAGTGACAGCAGCAGCAGTGATGAGTACAGCCACAGGAGTATGTAGCAGTAAGGCCCTCTTAGGCCAGGTTTGAAGTCCCATGTAGGAATTAAGGCTTCGTGGTTCAGGCAGCGTTTGCGGTTGAGGGGCTGAGTGCATTGAGGATGAACGCAGCCGACAGATAGTGACAGCAGCAGCAGTGATGAGTACAGCCACAGGAGTATGTAGCAGTAAGGCCCTCTTAGGCCAGGTTTGAAGTCCCATGTAGGAATTAAGGCTTCGTGGTTCAGGCAGCGTTTGCGGTTGAGGGGCTGAGTGCATTGAGGATGCGAGTCGTGAGAGTCGTTAGGGTGCAGTCTGGTGCTCCGTGCACGACAAGAACAAGCAGAGAGGCCGCCCCGGTCCTCGCAGTTAGGTGCACTTGGGAACTTGGGAGAGGGGGGAGTACCCGGCCCAGGCGCGATCAAAGCATCCTGAAGCTGTCTGCACAAGCGTCGAGCGAGGTGGTTCGGCCCTGCGTCGACTCAATTGCGGTCTGCATAGGCATAGGCAGTTGAGCGTTCTTGCGGAGAGTTGGGAGTTTGTCACGTTTGTGGCTCTTCGTGCTGCAACAGTATCTTTGGTGAGTCGAAGCTCAACCCGGATTCTGTTCAGTGATGATGTGATTCAGGTTCTTCTGCCAACTGCGCCGCGCACCCGGCCTGTCAGTAGTTTATGTATACATACACTTAGTACCAAATGGTCTAATGTAGACAGGTGCCAATCAATCAGGGAGGCAGTCAGTCAATCTAGCTATTTATCTAGCTAGAGAGCTATCTCGCTATCTACCTATCCATCTGTCCGTGTCTGGGGTGTGGTTCTTTAAGGGTTCATGTGACAACGCAAGCAGGCTTGAAGTACGGTCAATAACCCTGTGCGCTTCTCCTGGATCCCCAACAAAGCCCCTTTCAGGACAGAGGTATCCTACTTGCAAGGTTCCATTGTGCCTCCGTCTTGAATCCACAGAAGATGTCATAGAGCACCCTGGGGACTCATAAATCATCACCCTACATGCCGAGACTTGCTCCAAACTCCGAACCTTCTAATCCCTCATTGATACCATCGAGCGCACGGATCCTTGAAAGGATTCAGAAGCAAGGACCTTGTGCTACGGACCTCATCTCTGATCAACACAACGGCAGGGTGCATCTTTAAGGGGAGTTGTACTGTAACACGTCTGGGGTGGAGACCTTAATCGTCCTGAAGATTTCAATCACTGGCTTCGTGCAAAGAGTCGCTGCTCGGAACTTTTGCCTCGACGCCCTGTGTCGAGATATGATGTGTTAATTGTGTTCTTCCTGTTGGCTTCTGGAGCACAGATCATCTGCCTTGGGACTATTGCCAAGTTTTGCTTAAGGACGGATTTGCCTGAAGGAAGAGGCCGCACTTCCGCTTTCCTGTCCCCTATGCACCTGGAATTAAGAGAATTCAGGCCCTCGCCCTCTGCTTCCATCTCCTCGCCGGCGCACCGGGGCTTGCGGATCTTGGGGGTGAAGTAAGGTCTCCGGAGAATTGGAGCTTTCAGAACGGGGATCTGTGACGGTTTTATGGTGGCTCGAAGCAAGGCAGAGATGGACTTTGAACTGGCAGTGACGAGTGATGAGCCTTGTCCGACCCAGACGAGAAGTGCGCACTGCTTCGCAGGGCCGTACCGCAAGTCGGTCCACGGGACCCCCGGAGAAGGATGCGCCGGCCGCGGGGGGGACGAGTGGGGGGGGGGTTTAGTGGGGCTCCGATGGTACACCTACAGCATGTGGGAGCGGAAGGGCGGAGTTGAATGTCCTAGGCCCAGCCAGTTGCGGTCAGGCATGTCTTCGCTTGATTTTTGTGACCATCGGGGGAGCTATCTGTCAGGCAGAACTGCGCTACATGCGAGCAGCGCAGCTGCTACAGGCAGTGCTCGCGCAATCGAGGGTGAGGGCATGACAGAACCCTGGACAAAATCTGGTCGCGAAATTTGTTGGGAGGAACAGTCCCAGAAGATGGTAGCAATCTAGTCTGATGCAGGGGCAAGTGGCAGCCACCAGTCAATCTGAAGCCAAACATCGTGCGAAGCTGCAAGAACCGGAGCAACCATTCCTGTGGAGGATGCGTTCAACGGTCCCGCCGAACGGGTGCCAGGGCTCAGCTTGTCGAGTGTCGATGCAGACATATTGGGCGGAGAGCGTGTTGAGGTCGTTTCCAAGCAGACATCAGTCGAGCAAGGCAGGAGGCAAACAACAGATAATGACAGCAGTAAGTAGTCATAAGAAGTCAGTTAGCATGCATACAATGACAGTTACAAACAATAGCAATAAAACCAAGAGTAACACTAATAGTTATTGACATAGTAATGGTGGCCAGAGTAGCAACCGGTGAAATACAAGGAAGCACAGTACGAAGAGTACTGATAAGGATAGTCACGAATCGAAACACGAATCCCAATCAGTAACAGGTTCGACAAGGTATAAGCATAAGGGTTAAATATCAGATATAGTGGTTCTAGTGTCGAGAGGGTTTTATAATGTTATTTGTCATGCCCGACTTCCCCGAGTGTGCGGATATTTCAGTCTCAGCCGCCAGAAGTGATGTTCCGACCAGAAACAAAATCGCTCGCCGAGAGTTGTCCGAGCCATCGTGAAGCAAAGCTGAAGTTTCAACCATCATCACGGACCCCAAGGAGCCAGAGCCGCAGCCGGGGAACGAGGCCTGACATGAGTGGTTTGGGGCTTGGGGAAGGCTTACGGATGAGGCTTGGGGTCAAGGCAGGCTTGGGAGACGTTCCTACATAGAACGGGGTAATTTGGGGTATGGTTTACTATATGGTGGAAGTGGAAGCTCGAGAGTTGGAACCTGCACGACCTGATTTCCTGCACCCGCTCATCCTCATACAGAAGTTCCAAGTCCAAAATTTCCGGGTTCGAAACTCTGAAAGGTTCCAACTTGATGTTCCAACTCTGCTTGGTGCCAACTTTGGCTTCCACAGATCTGTTCGCAACTTCATTTATGGCGTGCAATTTGAGGCTTCACTTCAAATTTTCGCTGCACAAACGTTTTTGGAAATCCTTTCGAACTCTAAACGAATGCCTTTCAAGGCGAACTTCAACAAATTGCACAGTGCTTGAACTCATGTGGAGCAACAAATTAAGGCTTGGGTTCCAATTTTGATGGATCGGCCTTTTCGTGGCTTGAACTCCACACCGCACGCTTTCGGAAAGGGAAGATTACCTAAATTACCTTAATTTCCTTGAATTCTAGCGAGACCAGATCGAATGACAAGTCTGCTTTCTATGCGAGATGATGCATGACCTAAAGACTGAACCTGATTGTTCGTTTGTTTTCGTAAGGCTGCCTTTGTGAATTGGCTTCTGAAATGTGGGCCGACGGTGGCATTTCGGCCTTTCGAACTTGAGTGGCGAATTTGCTGTCCGTACTTGGCACCGACATGCTGATGCTTCGGGAGAGGGGGTGCACCGCGTCGAGATCCGAAACTGACATCTCCCACCTTCGAGTCCCTCGCCAGGCGGACCACAGCCCTGCAAAGATGAGGACCGTGTAGCATGACAGCGGCCCCGGCTTCGGCCCCCCCCTGAGACTAGGATATACACGGGCTCACGCAGGGTCCAACTGCAAGTCGGTTGGGATGTGTTCAACCGATGATGAGAGCAGAATGCTTGGATATTTTTCGCCAGAATGTTCACCCTTCTATTGCAGGACTATGCAGATGTCGTGGAGCTCTTTGCCCCTGGATCAGGCGGCTTCCGCAGGGTTCCTTTGCGCTTGGCACAGAACTGCTTAGGGAGATGATATCTTCGGCGCCCAGGAAACAGTGCAGACAGCAGCTGGCACAGAGAGGAATGTTGAGAACGAACATCCAAACCTTTCACCCACCCTTATTTTTCAGCACATCTCGGCCTGTCGTTCCGGAGTTGGAGCATTTCAACATTCTCCAACTTGCCAAAGTGTGACAAACTCTTTGCTTACTACAAGTGGCTTCCTGCCCCATAGCCTGTATAAGGCTTATGTGTTTGAGTTACTCTTTGGTCTACTGCTGTGGCTCTTTTCCTTTTCTTCTTGGCTTCATGATGCCCGTGATGTTGCATCCGTTTTGCGGGAGCCTTGACACAAACTCAACGACCAGACGCATGCGCAGACGACGACGCCCCGATCCATGGCGTCCGCACCAGCGCCGAGGCGCGGCAGCTTTCCGTTTACGACTTAGTTCTTAGAGACGGGGAACCCGCATTAGCCAGAAAGAGGCTCGGCTCCCTTTTCTGAGTCGCTCGGGACTTTGACTCGGGTGTGCTCAGCCAGCCCATCTAAATGACTCCTCGTGGTTTGCTTATCTAGGTGCTTTTGCAGTGCCATGGCTTCTCTCGGGGAATCGGGGGCCCAAGGGCCTACCTGGCAGAGGTTCCAGGTCTTTTGTCAAAGCTTCAGATATGTTGTCCAGACGGGTCTAGATGCCACAGGGCAATTATTGGTGCATTGGTTCCAAGGATGTTCGAGGCGTTCAGTGGTGTTCGGGTTTCACTGAAATACCGTCAAGGCTTCCCTGTAGCCTCGCCTGACCTGGTCGAGTGATGTCGACTGCGATGGCTAAACCGGAACCTGTAGCAGTTGAGTTGGTGTGGCTTTCACTCCTCACCTTTCGCCTGCCCGACTTACTCCTCTAACTCCTAAGGTCCTAAAGGCTTCCCTGTTCCAGCCCAAATGGACCGCGATTCGGGGGCGCAGTGCGGCGAAGTTCAACAGCAAGCGGTGAAGTGTTGGCAGGAGCTGCTTGTAGCGACTATAGGACT
The DNA here is from genome assembly GCA_905221615.1 of Symbiodinium sp. CCMP2592. Lineage (NCBI taxonomy): Eukaryota > Dinophyceae > Suessiales > Symbiodiniaceae > Symbiodinium > Symbiodinium sp. CCMP2592. Next base: position 91,277 of record CAJNDT010006014.1, on the reverse strand, counting down.
ATAGGACTTCAAATCATCCGGAGCTCCCCAACCCCAAGCCTCACAGAGCAGGCCCGTGCCTGTGGCCCCCGCGCGCTTCGTCAGTGCCGTTGCCTCATTTGCTGTGCGCCGTGCAGCAGGTTGTGGCTTGAGTTGGGTTTGCTATTCCAATGTCTATGGGGCTTTGAATCAGGGGAAGTAACTTGCTGTTAGAGTGAGAGTCCCTGTCCAATTTAGGCTACAGAGTACTCCAAAAATCTTGTTCTAAGAGGCCCCTCTATCCTACTCCTCGAGTTGCCATTGAGTTTGATTCCGTGGCGGGCCGTGCATGGTGTGGGTCCTGCAGAGTTGCTCGGAGCCTTGTCGACCACTGTCTGAGATGGAGTGGAGCATGCCGAATCCTCGGAGCTCCACATCAGAGCATAGCGTCTTGAAGGAGAGTCGCGATTCGCCGAGGCGTGCACCCGGACCGTAAGCACATCGGCCTTTGCAAGCTCCTCCCCAGGGCAGGAGCATCGGGAGGCGCACACGGTGCGTCTGATTCTGCCGTGCGTATCCGCAGTGGTTCTTGCTCCCAGCTTCAATGAAGTGCTTCTTTATTCCCCACCCTCGTTGTGGGGTTGTTAGATTTCTAAGTCAGCTATTACTCCTCGCCCTCTGAGATAACCTCCTGGAGTACCCAACCCCACAGACTACTACCGTGAGAATCCCTGGAGTGCCCAAGCCCACAAGAATCCCTGGAGTGCCCAACCCCACAGACTACCGTGAGAATCCCTGGAGTGCCCAACCCCACAGACTACCGTGAGAATCCCTGGAGTGCCCAACCCCACAGAGTACCGTGAGAATCCCTGGAGTGCCCAACCCCCTAGACTACCGTGAGAGTCCCTGGAGTGCCCAACCCCACAGACAAGGCCCGGGTTCTTTAGGTCTTAAGATTTGCGTATAGGAAGGACAAGGCGCTAGGGTGGGGATGTTCGAAGTAAAACAATTCTTTGTTTTGTTTTGCTTCGAGAGATGAAGCAGGCTGGGCAAGCGCAGCCCTCCGGCTTGAAATTTGATCATCTGTCATGCGGGGCCACCGTATCTCATGAGCATACGCTTCCCGAAGCTCTCGGGCGGGCGGGCGCGTTTGACATGGGCGGGTGCGGAAGTCAGGGTAGTAGTGAGACGCGATCCCCGAATCAAAGGCCCTCAAGCCGCGAACATTCTTCAAGTGCTTCCAAGCCCTGAGCTTGAACTCGGGTTGCTGGGACCTTGCTTCCTTTAACTGCTACAGCACCCCCGGTAGTAACCGGTATGCGAGCCCTTGTAGCGACTCGTGTAACCGCAGAAAAGCACAACCCCAGATCCATGTGCCACCAGCGAGCGCCCGGCTTCGCTGGTCCTTCAGTGATGTTCGCGGCCCGAGCTTCCGGAAGTTCACTCCTCGAGTTCGGGTTTCAGCAGCTATTGCTAATGTGACGCTATGCTGCGCTGTACAGTACTAGACATTTTTCTTCATTATGCTATACATTAATTACTCTACTCTCCCGTGCGATACGACACGGCACGATACGATACTTTATACTATGCGGAACTGTGCTAGACTGCAGCTAGAAGCTAGACTTCAGGTGGTTCGAAGAGTGTTGTGCCCAAGGTTGTGGAGAAGCCTGCAGTGTCACAGCAAAACGGTCCCACAAGAACCAAACCGGAGGAAGGCAAGGCATCATCCTACAGTGGAGTGTCGTCCCTTGTATAGTATGGTACAGTTAGTAGAGTAGAGTAGGCATGATAGCGTAGCACAGAATTCTACGTCGTAGTCTAGTGCATCGTAAAATGCATGATTGCAATACGCCATGGGCACGGACGCCCACAACTAGGTCCCTCGAGCTCATTCTTTGGGATGTTGTAGCTCTACGAATGTGCATTTCGCACCACCATCTTTGCGCAATGTCGGTGGACCGCACTCGCGTTACACGTGCCATTGAATATTGCAATAAGTCCTTTTGTGCTGATACCGGGTTTACCGGGTATTCTGCGGTAGACACACGCATTCTCAGAGGAGCGATGCATCTGTTTTGGCCAGACATCTTTTTGCAAATTGTTCCTGGTTTCTCTCTGTCCCTGACCTAGGCCCTAGGCAAGTGTGGGCTGTAAAAGAGGGCCCCCCCCTAATATAGTGAGAATGGGGGGGAGTTACCCCTAGTGCCACCTATTTCCGCCACCTTTTTTGCTACAGTTCGGGGGGTCTAGGAAATAGTTGGGAAACTACTAGAATAGCAGCATGACAACCCTCTATCTCCACGTGCAGTATCGTATTGGTACTATCGTCCCCAGCACCATCCTGTTAAAGGGCATACCTCGCAATTGAGCTACACCTTTGTGCAACACACTGCTTTCCTTGTGCTCCAAGTGCTGGCAGCTCAGGCACACGTGGCACACAACCCCCAGGCGGCCGGGAAATGACTGTAGCAGCACCTGGTGGTTTCGGCCTCGTAGGGCTGAACTTGCCGGAGCTTCGCAATTCACTAGTTAGACACTGTGCCCGGAACGTCAAGCTGCTGCGCAAATCATCGCAAAGCCTGAACTACTGGTACAAGCAGCAGAGGAATGCGCTCGATTCACGAAAATAACGTGCTGGAGAACCCATCCGAGGAACCATGCCCGAGTCTTGACGTCAGGGTTAATTATCCCAGGATTTTGATATTAGCATCGGTGTTGGCATTAGCAATTATTACTACAACCCACACTAACACTGATAGTCTATGCAGAAGATCTACCCTAGACTTGCCCTAGCACTTGGCGCACCCACAAGAACGCGCAGAGAAACTTCTATAACTGCACACTATATGCCAGGTGTGTGTCTCTCTGTGCGCGTGTGTGTGTGTGTGTGTGTGTGTGTGTGTGTGTGTGTGTGTGTGTGTGTGCGTGCGTGTGTGCCTGTGAGTCTGTGTGCCTGCACACGTGCATGCACAATATCTCGTTTGTTGATGATGATGACGATGATGGTGATGATGATTATGACTACGATTAGTTTCAGTGCGAGTTTCTCAGTACCAGGTTTTACTTGCACTATGGTTCGTGCGTCAGTATTTGTTCTCTTCTTTTCTCTCTCTCTCTCTCTCTCTCTCTCTGTCTCTCTCTCTCTCTCTCTCTCTCTCTCTCTCTCTCTCTCTCTCTCTCTCTCTCTCTCTACATATATGTGGGCACACACGTGTTGTCTAGTACAAACCTCTGCCTCTTCTTCGGCTGGGGAGGTCATCACAGCACCAACGCCATGGCGGGCGGTCACCAGCTTTTCCCTCAGCATGTAACTTTCGATTTGTGGCTTACTGCAGGGTTAGGTTGGGGGTCTTGAGGTTCGGCTTAGGAGTTTGGCTTTAGGTATGCTTAGAGCAAGATTTGCCAGATTTGGGTTTGTAAGTTGAGGTTTGGGGTTGGTTCGTCAGCAATCACCTAGACGCACATAGAAGTACACCCAAACGCCTCTCCTGCATGAGTTCACTCTCTAAGACTACAAGGCGTCTGGGCTAAATACTTAATCCCAACAGGTTCGGGGGTCCCCACCCAAAATTGGCTCACCTTGTGTTGTCAGGTTTTGAGATCCTTCGTCATTATACAGTCCGAACGAACATCCTACTCTGGGTTTGTTGTGTGAGTATATTGCTTTAGAACTGGTCGACGGATCCAATGCTGAAGTTCATGTGTGATAACATCCTTGTTAAAGAGCCCTGCGCAGCAGGTGTCCCCTTGGCGAGCAACCCGCGCTCCGTGTCACCCACGCGGCTTGTCGCATCTACGCCGGGGAACCCGGAATGACCGAACGAGCCGGAGGTTGTATGGGGTGTGAGTAGATTGCAGGACGAGGTCCCTTACTATCCAAGAACTTTCGCAATCGCTGATTGCAGACCCTTCATGCCGGGTCAAGCAGCACGAGTGTCGGCCGTGGCGTGATGCCGCATCATACAGCTCAAGGGAAGACGCAAGAGGAAGAAGAAGTCACACCTCATGAGACGATTCTGGACCCTGTTCCCAACATCTGGGGCGTTTCAAAAAGAGTGGATGCAGACTCCCTTGTGGCAGCGGAGAGGCGCTGTGAGACTCTGAGAAGCTCTTTAGTGAAGTGCAAACCAGTGTGCCAACCGCACGATGCCCCAGATGCTACTGGAGCCTTTTATCTCGGGTGATCTCATTCCCAAAGGAACGGGCTATCAGCTCACGTCGCATGGCGTGACTAGTCTGAGCAGAAGCAAAATCTGGTGCACCGGACTCTTACTTTTCTTCGACCTACGGCATCGGCTTGCAGACCTAGCACGCGGAAACCAAATTCAGTTGATGCGAAACTCGCGTTCTCTGGCTTTGTTTGGACCAGGCAAGGGTCTGCAAACGAGGTAGCCCATTCCGCACGGCGCAGAATTCGTCTCGCAGATCTTGCGAGCATCTTGTCTTTGAGTTGTCTGCCGAACTCAATTATGAGTGTGCTTTCTTGTAGTTGCTGTGTTTTTCAGCGACGGGTTCACAGCTCTGTTTGTTTGTCCTCGGATCTCGGCTACTAAATGGTTAAATCTCTTCTCAGCGGACGATCGGCTGCGTGTAATGAGCCCCTCTTCACTTGAGCATCAGGGTTGTGTTCGGTCTGGTTGAGGAGCCCTGTTGCTCTTGAGGTTTCTCCTGCGAGTTCGGTGTGGCTGCGGTCCTTCTTGTCTGTACTGGTTGTTCGCCGCGGGTTGTCTTCTCCGACCGATTACTAGTAGTGTTTTGCTTGCAGTACGACATCGTCAGCGAGCAGGTGTGAAAGAAGACCAGAAGTCCCAAACTCCAAACCGACTCCAAAGCCAAGTAGGAGACCCCAATTAAGGGACTTATAACTATATATATATATATATAATGATAGATAGATAGTTACTAAGTCACCCATGATCCTTTAAGCAGAAGCCCCAAGGGCCAGCTGGACGCCGCCGAGCGCCGCCCCGATCCTCCGCTCGCCACGGCGGTCGATGCCAATGCCAGGGCCGCCAGGGGGGCCTGCCGGCCACTGAGCAAGGCTTAATTAGGGCTGATACCTAGGCCCCCCAAAAGTAGGTAAAATAATGGCCCAAAACCTATAAAAGGCTACTATTCTGCATACTTTGGGGGCCCAGGTAGATGATGATGGGATATGATGGGCCTGAGAAACCTGAGATGTAGTTGCAAACTGCTTTTAGGAAGCTCAAAGGAGCACAAGATGCAGAAGAACGACTGTTGCCATCGATGTTTCTGTTGTTCTGCTTGATCTTATTACCGTCGCCGGTGCTCATGCAGGCGCAACATATATTGGATGGAATACCAAACCAAAGCATGATGAACGAACGACGCTTTCGGCATCATTCCATGTTAGTTAAGCGGGTTGAGGCCTTGACGGCCTCACTGCTTGGAACCAAACCTTTTCTGCACAGTGTTTCAGATGTTTGCAGCTATTCGCTTTGTCTTCTGCGTGATTTCTGCCTCGGGCCTGTGGGTTGCTGGGTTTAGGGTTTCTTGGCCCGTGGATGAGAGGAGATGTTGTGTCTTTGGGTTTCGCTCTTAAAGGCAACCAAGTGTGCCTGGCGTCCAGTCTTTTATGCTGCATGCACTAGCTGCAATGCTTCCATCGGTGGGAACATGAAAAGCCACGAATTCGTCGGCTGCACTTCAGCCTTTGCATGCTCAAAGGGCCCTTGACCCTGTAGACCTCTCCCGATCTTTCAGCCATGCAGCGTACCACCCGCACCTCCTCTCGCAGCTCCGGGAAGCCACGCGGCGGGGATCCCTTCGACACGGCCACCTGGCGAAATCCCCAGACCCAACTTGCAGCGTGTGAGAATCCCGTGACGGAGACACTTGAGCATGTTTATAATGAATGGTAAGCTAGGATAGTATAAGACAAGACCAGCCGCAGGATCTTCCCCGTCTGATGATCGACGCTCGCAATGGCTGGTCCCCGGTAGAGGTGCTCTCCAAGGAGGCCAGAACCAAAGCTTTCCATGCGTGTTCCGATTCAGTTGTTGCAAAAGGGAAGGGGGTTCGGGTGACTGCACGGGGTTATCATAAGGTTTCAGGGTTACTATCAGGGTCTTGGGGTTTGGGGGTTAAGGTTTTCGACATCGGCTAGACTCGGCCCACTGGACTTCTGTGATGAATTGGCACAGGAGCTTTCGATACAAATGTCGAATATCTTCCAGTTTTGCAGCGTATCCATGTACTATAGGGGCCCGAATAACTAGTAATATTCTTGTGAAAACGGTGTAATTTTTCCTCAACGCCCTATTCCAATTATTAAGGCCCCTATAGTAGAGCCCAGTGCCTGTTCCAGCAAGTTGGAGCCCGAAACCCTGAAGCCCTCAGCCCCAAACGACCCTTAACCCGAAAAGCATCTGCAAGACCCGTAGCTGGGGTTGATGCTACAAGAATTGTCATTTCATTTCAACGGCCACTGGAATCCGTACGACGTTCTTGTAGACATGCAAACTCCGGTGAGTATCCATGAAGAAACGGGGTTCCAACATATCGCTCATATAAGGGACCACGAGGGTTTCAGAGCAAGCGGTGCTTTTGGCGTTTCAGTAGACCGCATCTTGGAGAGGCTGGGAGCTTTGTGCTTGGCTGGGGCATGTGGTCCGTGGCGCGGCCAAGCTCATGCCTTTTAAGGGTTCCTCAAAGGGCTCCTACTGTCTTCTTGGCAGGCGTTACGTGAAGTGGGATGGTGAGTTCAGGGGTAGATTGAATAGTACCTAAATTGACATCTAAACCTTCAAGCACAGCAACCCCCGAAAAGGAGCAATGTCTTGGGGTTAAAGCAGCATGGGCACTTTTTTCATGAGCTCAACGGCAGCCAGCCTTGCATCTGTCTTGCATCTGTCCCCTAAATTTCATGACAGCTGAGACTCAGGAACGCTCGGAGGCGTGGGTGGCTGTCTTCCAGTCCCTCGGCTCCAGAAACGGCCCAACCCCCCGGGCCTGCGACGGACAGCAGATCCTCCTGCAGTTTGGGATCTGCATGTGGATGGGTGAGGCTGTTAGCACTAAAGAAAGTGCCAATCCTCAGGCGTCCAGATTGCTGTGCGCGTTTTCAAGAATCTGTTCCGTTGCAACCAACAGTAAGAATCGCGGTGCAAAGTTTGGGCTCTTTCGGTGATTATCGAACGGCCAAGGTATCAGGGCCACATTTGGCGCAAGTACTTGCGCCGGCTGCTTGTCATGGATCCGCTGAGTCCATTTTACTGGCGCTCATGGTGGCAGCTGTACGCATATTTCCGTTTATACTGTGCGACTCGTTACAATGATGGGGAACAAAACTGAGGACTGCGACCGTAGTAGTAGTAGTAGTAGTAGTAGTAGTAGTAGTAGTAGTAGTAGTAGTAGTAGTAGTAGTAGTACTAGTAGTAGTAGTAGTAGTAGTAGTAGTAGTAGTAGTAGTAGTAGTAGTAGTAGTAGCAGGAGTAGTAGTAGTAGTAGTAGTAGTAGTAGTAGGAGTCGTCGTCGTTGTTGTAGGCTCAGCAGGACCAGGAGCGCGTGAGGTCTTCGGAGAGTTGATCTAGTGCCGGAAGCGCAATTGCCCCTTACCCAGACTCGGCAACCATTTGCTGGGCCACCGACAGCGGGTTTAAATTGAGAAAGAATTAACAGGCTGAGCCCAACCCTGAATATCCTTGGCAGCTTGTGTGATGCTAGAGGTTTGCAGAAGTTTGGGGTCATAGGAGTGCAGGCGAAGCATTCTGAATCACAAGGTCTTCACAAAGCCAGAGACCGAAACCTTGATCTCTCTTTGCAGGGGCTCCAAGAACTTCCGAGAAGCCAAGAAAGCAGCCCCGCCGTTGGTGATCGACCTCAAGGCTCGCAAGTTTTGCACGGAGAAGTGGGTTGGGCCTTGCCAGCTGCCAGCCTTTCGTGGAGCCGAGCACAGGAACTTCAAGCGTTCGGAAACTGCTGCGGCTCAAGTTCTCCCAGTTAGTTTTCCCGGCTTTCAGCGTCAAAGAGAGTCGTGAGACCTGCCCGGGCGTAAGTTCCTAGATGACCGGTAGCTTTTACCTTTGCCGCGGCCCGAATCAGAAGAAGGGAAAGATGAGTGGCCGCAAGTGGTTGCCAAAGAAGCCACAAGCAAAGGAGTTGCCAAAGTCGCACACAGAGGAGAAGCCTGAGCCAGTCGTTGAGCCAGCGACTGCAGATACCGAGATGCCGATGGCAGAGGAGGTCCCGAAGGAAGCCGAAGGAGTCGACATCGCAATGGATGTTGGCAAGCTTTGCAAAGCTTTGGCCTCCGTGTACTCGTCCTTCATTGAGGTGGAGACTGGGACTGGGAAGCAGGACGTGGTTTCTCGCTTCCACTCGAAGGTCGCACCCGGCATTGGCATCGAGCAGTACCTCACTCGATTGGCCAAGTACTTCCAGTGCCATGAATCATGTTTGCTGCTGGCCCTCGTCTACATCGATCGAGCAGTAAAGATGAACCCCGTCGTTGTGGTGAACAACTTCACCATTCATCGGCTTTTGGCCGTAGCTACGGTCGTTGCTGCAAAGATACAGGACGACCTTTTCTTCAGCAACGCCCACTACGCTCGGGTTTGCGGCCTTACACTTCGGGAGCTCAACAGCCTGGAGGTCTACTTCACTTCTTTGCTGCGCTGGAAGCTACATGTTCCGGTGACTGAGTATCGGGAGTATTTGAACATGGTCAAGCGTGTCGCTTGAAAAGAGATGATTTTAACATAGCTCCGATGGAAGGCCTTACGGTCTCATTGTCGGAGATCGGAGTGAAGAGCAGGGCGTCCCGCCCAGCTCTGTTCTTCCGAGAAGGGAGAGTAAAAGTTCCGAGATATGTGGATAGGCGTTTTGGGTGTGGCCACCGCACCGTAGGGTCCCTCAGGGGCAGGCGTTTCAGAAGTGTGTATGTATGTGTATATATATATATATGTATATATATATATATATATATATATATATGAGACGTTTGGCTCCTCAAGGCTTCGACTTTCAACGCCAGCCCCGCCGGGCCCAGACGGAATTGGGAGCCTGCGGAGCATTGGCTCCTTTTCACAGCTGCCCTGCTCACTGCCACAAGGAAGGATAGCACAACGAAGCCATGTCAGTGTTTACGAGTTCTTCAATAAGGTTTAAGACCCTGACGCGCGGACAAGAGTGTTTTTAAGGCCGAACGAGACCTGTAGGCTTCCCCTGAAAGCACTCCTTTCTCTGCTTTTCGGACAATCATAATGCCTCAGGGCTCAAGTCCTTCAGGTACTTGCAGTGCAGCTCATCTTTTCTGAATCCTTGGCCTGAGGTCGGGAATACAAGGGGCCAAAAGAAGCACGTGAGCAGAACAGAACCTCCTACTAACTCTTGAGGCTTCGGACCCCTCGACGGGCGGCTCTCGTGGCAGTTCCTTTGTTCACGTGCTTCTCAGGCCCTCTTACCCAGGACCCTGCGTCCGGTCCTACACGTCGCGAAGGCTTTGATTGTTGGCACCAAGGTCCGGATTGTGAGGGGGGCCAGTTTCGATGCAAAAGACACCAGTGACGAGCGCAAGGGGGTCATCCTTGAATCCCAAGCCTATATCAACTGCCAAGCCGCATCGCCCTAAAATCCTTAAGGTGGGGGAAGAGCAGGTCCTTCAATGATTCCGGACCCCAACCCGCAAGTTTCCTTGCCCACTTCCGACAGCCTGTCGCTTTCGAGCGTCCGTACCGCCCTCCATAGAGAACGTGGGGCCCGGGTTGAGGGTTTAGGGTACAACTCAAGCCCGTGCTCAAAAAGGGCTTTAGTGAAGGCTTTACAGTTGAACAGTTTTGGTTTCTGTGGCTCAGCAATTATTCTTGCAAGGTCCAGGAGCGAGTTATCGAAGACAGACTCCTGGTGTTCAAATTGGAGGTCCCCACATTCTCAGCTGTTTTGAACTTGCAGGACGTCCTGCTGTGTATTGCCTCTACTCTTGTTCGCCGCCCTCATCTGCATGTTGTCGTCTTGGTGGCCCGGCGGGGATGTTACATATGATATGTTACATATGATAAGGAAGAAAAGAGATATTGCTGTGAGACTTGTATCATGTGCTGGAACTGGAACTCCTTTGAGCCCATGCCGAACCCTGAACCACGTACCCTCTGATCACAGGTTCAGCCGCAGCCCTCAATTTCTCTTGAACGGATCTGTAGAAGAGCTCCCCACAAATGGGAGTTTCAGACATACAATGGAAAGTATAGTCCCAAATAGTAGGGAATAGTAGAATCCTATAAGTATGTCGGAATCAGGTTCCCTGATGTAAACCCGCATAATATCGGGGCCTACATAATTACCAAAACTATTTCGGAGGCTCCGTAATACAGTTATAGTATATATAAACAAGCCCAAAACCTTCTTCTAAGTCTCAAGGCCGCTAGAATATCCCTCCGCACCTCCGGGAGACTCTGCAGCTGAGCGAAGTGCATTTGCAACTTCTCGGGAAGCCCAATCTGTCCCTCCGTCTCTCGCAGGGACCCTGCAGGGCTGTGTATGCTTCATGAGATTATGTGGGTACATATGCATGTAGACAGAAAGAGGCATGCATGTATGCGTGTGCACTTACGCATGTATGTATGTATGTACGTAAGTCTGCAGGTTTGTATGGACGGGTTGAGAGATGGATGGAAGTATGCCTGTATCCTTGCGTGATTATATGATTGCGTATTGTGACAGGTATCGAGGTTTGCAAGAGAATCGGATACCCTCCACTATGTCATATCGCATCCTCTCTTCTCAATAAGGGCTCCCGAACGTCGTGCGAGCCGCCTTGATGGCACTCGCAGAATTCGAAGGAAACTTCTGCAAGTGGCTGTACGTGGCAGAATGCAGGGGGAGGCCAGGTAAATGCGGGTGTAGTGTCACTCAGGCTTTACGGTCATCTAGGTGTAAAAGGCGTATGAGTATTATCTGTAGTTTCGGGGGACGGGATGGTGTAGCGTGCACTGATTAAAGACCCGATGTCCTGATTTGCTGGTCCCGCTTGGCCTCCCATGCCTGTTCTTTCAATTGGACAGCTTCGCAGTGTAAAACACTGAGACAGGCTGCACGAAAGTTGGGTCCAAAAGTCTTGTGCGAAGTCTTCAGCGCTCTTCCCCATCATGGCCTGCACGCCAAGCTACGGAACCAGTTTGGTGAACCGAGCTGGCAGGCCCGGTCGGCGTCACCGTGGTGTGGGGCGGATATTTCTGGCTGCCTCTCCGGCTCTGAATTTCAGGATCCGTAGAAGGACTAGGCTGACTAAACCCAAAACGCCTCTTACACGGGGTTGAGGTGCATGAAAAAGTTGTTCTGATTCAGGAAAGGTAGGAGATCGGTAACGATTTAGTTACATACAAGTACATACGGGCGGGCGACAAACATGGCATTGTGAGGAAAGGTTCAGGTACCTCCGCTTGGTGTGGAAGGGCAGCCGGGCTAGCGTTCTTGAGCCGTCTGCAGTAGTGTTGTGGTGTGTGTTTGCCCCATGTGGGTCAGAAATATGAAGGGGCATGTCACATTCTTTTCGGAAGGGCTTGTGAAGCTGTTGCTTGATACGCAGGCTCAGGGTTTCCCTTGTCTTGCTGGTTTCGTTTTCTGCCGGTCTCTTTGAGGATATCCGGATTTCTTGGGGAGGCTCGAGGAAGGCTTGACCAAAGAAAGACTTCTCCAGAGATTTCGTGTCAAGTTTCTGCAGGGCCGGCCTTTCTCAAGTAGGCAGGCGCAACAACCTCAACGGCCGGTGTCCGTAAACTCAGGGAGCCTTGTGTAGTCTAGACCTTTGGGGTAGGATGCCTTGCTTAGGGGCCCGGAAAGACTGAGAGTCTAACCCTCAATTCTTTCCAAACCCCATATCCCGAAACCCGCCATCTCTGCGACACGGAGAGCCCGACGGAGCATAACCGGGCAACACCAGGGCAGCAAAACAATACAGCCGATTGTGAGACTTGAAACCGAACTGACCCAAGGACTAGACAATCTAACTAACTAAGCATCTTGAATCTGGAATGTGTGCCCATGATGTGATTATTTTCCAAGGTTCGTCGTAGCCACAGGGACAAAGACACTTCGAAACCTTTGTTTCAGATATCCTAGTCATGTATTTACAGTGCAAGACGCTCCAACCAGAAATCCGAATCACGCGCCACCACTACGACGACTACTACTACGACTACTACGACGACGACGACTACCACCACTACCACTACCACTACCTATCCCTGATCTCCCCCCCGGACTCTTTGAGGTCATTGCTCGGACCCGGGCAGCGAAGAGGATCCGAATGCAGGCCTGGATGGGGTACTATGAATAGGGGAACAACTACCAATACTGGGACCTTATTAGGGGGTTTAATTTAAGTTACCACAAATAGGGATCTATAGTGAATAATAAGGTTTCCGTATTATGGTCAAGAACCCAGAATACCATTCCTTCGAGTAACCTATATATTAGCGTGGGGTAGTTTTGGAGAGAGAGAGAGAGAGAGAGAGAGAGAGAGAGAGAGGGGGTCAAACCCCTACACCCTAACCCTGGCGAAAGAAAGAGAGAGAGGGACTTAGGGTTGTTGCAAGCTTCAGGGTATTTTTGTAGATTGTGTTGCAGTATTCGGGGCCTGAAGGATGACAGGCGGAACGGTGATTTTCGACTTTGGGCCGGGCTATGCCGGGCGGAAAGACTTTGAGGATTCAAGTCAGATGCGCTTTTGAGGGTTGAAGGCTTGAACGGAGGCTGTACAGTTTTGGCTTTTTTGTGGTGTTAGGAGTTATTGGAGGTGGGCTGATCTGGTCTCTCAACACACGTCCAGTTTTCTGATCGAAGCCCCTCGCAAACAGATTTCCGGATTTCCTCCAGGCGCGGAAACAACACAGCCATCGCGGTTGTTTGGGCAGTGGATGGTAAAGTGAGACATACCCATAGCCTTTGTGTGTAAGAAAGTGTCGTCACGTTGGCTTGGCGCAGCTCACCGAAGTTTCCGATGCCAGAACACAACAAGCATCTCGACCCTGCATTCTTTGCCCGGCACTGGTTGCTACGGCTGCACACAGACGCTCCGCTTGAAAGCATATAGACACCCAAGCCCCAAGACTGAGTTTCCGGGAACCTTTGACCAGGAATCATGGAGCCACCTTCTGACCAGGAAGACCCAGACTTCCTCATGGCCGCTGGGCTTTGAACCATGGGCTCCTGTCTCTAACACCCTGAGCGCTACCCGCTACCCTCAAAGCCCCGAAGCAGCCGCCAATCCTTATGTCTCTCATACCCTGAACTCAACCTCAGGCTTCGCAGTTCAGTATGGGCCAGGGGATTCAAGGCGCAGGTGCCAGCATACACGGACGAAGGAGCAGTCGCCACAACAGCAACAGCAACGTCGGAAAGCAGGGAATGATAGCAATGGAGTTTAGCGAACAGTCGCTGGAACAGTAATATTGCTGCAGCAGTGGTAGTGCTAACAGTGGTGCAGCAGAGTGGCAGCAGCAGCGGCAGCAGCGACGATTCACCAAACTCCAGACAGGGGTGTTAGTCGTGTAGGTGCCTTGATACTTGTGGTGGTGTTATTCATGGTAATACAGCCAAGACATTCATCAGTAGCAGCACACGAGAGCAGCCTACCAGGCAGGCATGATTCTGCAACATTCAAAATAACAGGTGTGCTGAATCGTTGAAACTCTTGAGAGAAGGGGCAGACGAGTCATAGTCGTCATACTTACAAAATTCGTACAGCTAGCAGCCTCGGAAGTCCCCGCAATACCCAGACCCGCCTCATGCATGTTCGAACTTGTACAGGCGGCGGGGCGACTGGAATGGGAATGCAGTCAACAACAAGCACAAGAGAAGTCAACTGATTGTCTTGTGTTCGACATTGGAGTCGTAACAGATGATGTAGCAGCAATAGTAGCAGTGGACTTTTGGTGCCGGATATGGTACACTACCGTATTTACAATAAAACCAGCAGCAGCAACGACAAGAACCGACGACGAGAAGATTAATTTGTCAAAAGGCGAGGGAGCTGAAATATCATCTCGAGCTCGTCTCTCCCATCGTTGGCATGGCACGAAAGACGTGGCCCGGCCGCAGTGTGGGTTGTAGAGAGTTAAAGGCCCACGGAGCAAATCACCGGTAGCCAGCGTGTCTGCACTCCGCTCCGCTGACTTCTATTGCTCAGAATTCCAACCCCTCCCGAAAGGCAAACCCCTGGCGAAACCGAAATTCCACGACTAGCACGGCGACGACGATGACGCCCATCCCCAGTCGCATTAACTGTCATTACCAATTCACTGCTCGCAGTTTCCTGGCTGCCACCTGTTCAGTGTAGAGAGAGAAAGAGAGGGAGGGAGAGATCGTGCACTCGCCTTGGACACTTAAAGTCGAGCAAGGCTGCGAAAGTCAGCAAGCTCCCAGACATGGTGTAGCAAGGTCACCGCAGATCTAAAACGTCCTTGCAGCAAACGCTTCGAAACGTTTGTTGCAGTGTTTCGGGCTTACATTGGCCCAGGAACCTCTGCAAGTGCTGGGAGCCGGTCGGAAACTTCGACTATGGCCTCTCCTCCCTGGATGCTTGCTCGCAACTTGTGCATAAAAAACGGGAGAGGACTTTTTTCTGCCGATACTTCGAATCAGAAATTGCCACGCCTGGCGAAGTGATTGCGTTGAGCGACAGGAGTTTGAAGTTGGAGGTTCAGAGCAGATGGGGAATCGAAAACAAGTTTATGCATGTTGAGACTTTCAAGTGATTCTGTGCTGCATTTGTCTGTGGCTCGTGGGATCATGCTCTCGTACGAGACATTGCTGTTGCTGCAACTGTTGCTTCAACATGTTGGATGCCAGGACACCATGGGAAACCTCTGCACAGAGGTCGAATGGTGGCTGCAGGCCGGAGGGACGACACGCGTGTCGAACATCGCTTCCTTAGATGCTAAGACTAAGACTACATGCCTTTTTCCCCCAATGCGATTCGGTCGTCGCGAGTGCCTCGAGTGGGAGGGAGCACACTGCATCTCCCGAAACGACCCTTCAGGATGAAGCCTTCGACCCACACACGGGAGTTGCTCCAATTGGATCTACGGGGGGATTCGAATCGGCTTTCTGAGTCGGACCGCTGGACAGGCTCGCACAGCGTGCCCTTATCCTGCTGACAGCGCTTGCTGCCTGACTTTGCCCCTAGTCTGTTTACAGCGCTTGCTGCGTGGCTTTGCCCCTATCCTTTTGACAGCGCTTGCGGTGTGGCTTTGCCCCTATCCTACTTACAGTGCTTGCTGTGTGGCTTTGCCCCTATCCTGTTTACAGCCCTTGCAGGATAGGGGCAAAGCCACACCGCAAGCGCTGCAAACAGGGCAGGGGCAAAGCCACACCGCAAGCGCTGTCAACAGGATAGGGGCAAAGCCACACAGCAAGCGCTGTAAGCAGGATAGGGGCAAAAACAGGCGCTACGAACAGGATAGGGGCAAAGCCACACCGCAAGCGCTGTCAACAGCATAGGGGCAAAGCCACGCAGAAAGTGCTGTAAAAAGCCTATGATAGAGGCAGAGCCACGCAGCAAGCGCTGTAAACAGGACATGGTGTGGCTTTGCCCCTATCCTGTTGACAGCGCTTGCGGTGTGGCTTTGCCCCTATCCTGTTGACAGTGCTTGCCGTGTGGCTTTGCCCCTATTCTGTTGACAGCGCTTGCGGTGTGGCTTTGCTCCTATCCTGTTTATTTACAGCGCTTGCGGTGTGGCTTTGCCCCTATCCTGTCGACAGCGCTTGCGGTGTGGCTTTGCCCCTATCCTGTTTACAGCGCTTGCGGTGTGGCTTTGCCCCTATCCTGTTTACAGCGCTTGCGGTGTGGCTTTATCCGATTTGCAGCGTTTGCGGCGTGGCGTTGCCCCTATATCCTATTTACGGCGCTTGCGGTGTGGCTTTGCCCTATCCTTTTGACAGCGCTTGCGGTGTGGTTTTGCCCCTATCCTGTTTACAGCGCTTGCGGTCTGTCCTGTTTACAGCGCTTGCGGTGTGGCTTTGCCCCTATCCTGTTTACAGCGCTTGCGGTGTGGCTTTGCCCCTATCCTGTTTACAGCGCTTCCGGTGTGGCTTTGCCCCTATCCTGTTGACGGCGCTTGCTGTGTGGCTCTGCCCCTGTCCTGTTTACAGCGCTTGCGGTGTGGCATTGCCCCTGCCCTGTTTACAGCGCTTGCGGTGCGTGTGGCTTTGCCCCTATCCTGTTTACAGCGCTTGTGTTGTGGCGTTGCCCCTATCCTGTTTACAGCGCTTGCTGTGTCGTCTTGAGTCTTGCTTCCTATCTTATGCGGTTGCTGTGTGGCATTGCCGCTTTCCTGTTTACAGCGTTTGCAGTGTGGCTTTGCTTCTATCCTATGTATGTACAACGGTTGCTGTGTGGCCTTTCCCTATGCTGTTTACAGCGCTTGCTGTGTGGTGTTGTATGTACGGCGGTTGCTGTGTGGCATTGTGTGGCATTGCCCCTATCCTGTTTACAGCGCTTGCTGTGTGGTTTTGCTTCGTATGTAGAGCGGTTACAGTGTGGCAATGCCCCTATCCTATTTACAGCGCTTGATGTGTTGTTGTTCTACTTTTGCTTCCATCTTATGTACAGCGGTTGCTGTGCAGTTTGGCCCCTATCCTGTTTGCAGCGCTTGCGGTGTGGTTTTGCTTCTATCTTATGTACAACGGTTGCTGTGTGGCATTGCCCCTGTCCTGTTTACGGCGCTGGCTGTCTGGTTTTGCTTCTGTCCGATGTGGAGCGGTTGCTGTGTGGCATTGCCCCTGTCCTGTCCACAACGCTCGTTGTGTGGGGACTTGTGTGGCGTACCGTTGCTTCCATCTTATGTACAGTAGTTGCTGTGTGGCTTGGCCCCGAACATGTTTACATCGCTTGCTGTGTGGTTTTGCTTCTATCTTGTGTACAACGGTTGCTGTGTGGCATTGCCCCTGTCCTGTTTACGGCGCTGGCTGTCTGGTTTTGCTTCTGTCCGATGTGGAGCGGTTGCTGTGTGGCATTGCCCCTGTCCTGTCCACAACGCTCGTTGTGTGGGGACTTGTGTGGCGTACCGTTGCTTCCATCTTATGTACAGTAGTTGCTGTGTGGCTTGGCCCCGAACATGTTTACATCGCTTGCTGTGTGGTTTTGCTTGTATCTTATGTGCAGCGGTTGCTGTGTGGCATTGCCCCTTGTGTACAGCGCTTGTTGTGTGGTGTTGCTTCTATCTCATGTCAGCTGTTGCTGTGTGGCTTGGCCACCAGCCTGTTTACAGCGCTTGCTGTGTGGTTTTGCTTCTACCTTCTGTACAGCGATTGCTGTGTGGCGTTGCCCCTATCCTGCAAAGCCACACAACGAGCGCTGTAAACAGGATAGGGGCAATGCCACACGGCAACCGCTGCACATAAGATAGAAGCAAAACCACACAGCAAGCAGTTGCTGTGTGGCATTGCCCTAATCCTGTTTACAGGTGTGGTTTTGCTTCTATCTTATGTGCAGCGGTTGCTAAGTGGCATTGCCCCTATCCTGTTTACAACGCTTTCTGTCTGGAATTGACAGGAGTTCAGGGGCGAGGTGGTACGGATGCCGCAGAATCTTTTTCCAGAGCCGGAAGCCGTTGTGGAAGTGGTTGCACCTGCCGGCATATCAGTTCACTGCAGCGGCAGCGACGGAGGTGGTCACACGTAGTGCAAGCATTGGCGAGAAGAAGCAGTGGAAGCCGCGCTTGTGCTCAAGAGAGCCCTCTTGCGAGGACGAAGCCTCACAGAACCGCTATGATGCTGTTCACACCAACTGGGAGAAGCTGCTGGCTGTTTGGGATCACCTGTCGCTTGGCCTGTAATTACGTGCGGGAATGGGATTGAGGGATATTCAGGTTTGCAGGGCCAATGCTTTTTGGAGACTCGGTTTCCTGGTCGGAGTCTCTCTGATGCTGCATTTTTGCAGCGCATTCTCGGTGCGTTGCGGCTTGGGGCCATCATTTCACTGCCGTTTTGGCATTCGGTTCATTCGATCTGGAGTAGCTGGAACCTCCGGAACCCTGAACCCTCAAAAGATGAACCCTGGCAAAAAAAAACGTGAAGCCTACACTGGTGAACCCTAGACCCTAAAACCCTGTGGAAAGCATAGCTGATGCCAACTGTTCAACCGAGATTCCCTGACAATGTGGGTTTCGTCCTTGCTAGGTGGGAGGGAAAAAACCCTGAGCCTTGCCTGCTTGTGCGAGTGTGAGCATCGAAGCCTGAACCTTATCGGCTGCGCATCTCATCAGATCTGATTCAGAGCTCCCGGGCTTTGCTTATACAGCATCCTCTGACACTGTAGTCCCTATTATACCTGTCTATGCTATACTGTTCTGTAGAGCTCAGTCGCAGTAGTCACCGCCACAGCGGAGGTTGAGGTTCCACATTGAGGACTTGCTGGATGCTGGCTTCGATTCCGACACAGTGAAGGACGCCTTCAGTTTGACTTTGGGCCCTCTCGTGAGAGGCTACTGGTAGGTGACAGGTTGAGCCTTTGGGTGCTCTGACCGCTCTGCAGTGGCTGCATAGTACGGCCCCGTTCCCAGACAGAGAGGCCCTCGTGGTTCTGCGCTGGACGTTTTGGCAATCACTTTGTTGCTTGAAGCCTTGCAGGACTTCCTCGATGGATGTCTGCAGTACCAGGTCCAGCTTCTTCTTCAAAGCAAAGACATTACGGCCCTCCCAGGGTCCGAAGCAGAGTTGTCTTCAAGTTCCTGCAGAGGTGTCCAGCCTGGTCCGACTCGCATTGGTTTGGCTGACTCTCGTACAGGAGCAAGCCTTTGAAAAACAAGCCAATCAGCACGTGCACATCAGCTTTCAAAACACTGGTTGCATCTAGAGTACTTCGCAGGAACACGGCCCCCATACCGTGTGCCCTGAAGTCGACATTTTAACCGCATCCCTGCTCTTCCGGATGTGTTCTTGGTCATGGAAGGTGGGCGGCCGCTCTCAAGTGAAACAGCTCCTCGCCACGGCGGACACTGTGGCGATCTAGGGATTTAGCTGTGGCATAGACGATGAGGGTTTGGGGTATATTCTAGCAGAACTAGTACTGATTAGTCAGGCTTCGTAGTAGCATTAGCAGCAGTAGTAGCAGTAGTAGCAGCAGTAGTAGTAGTCGTCGTCGTCGTACTAGTAGTAGGAGCGCATGAAGACCTTGAGAGCCCAGCTTGCCGGCATACAACCAAAGCCCATGCTGAAAAAGGAGTAGTAGTACCAGTACTGGTACTTGTACTAGTACTACTGTAGTAGTAGGTATAAGCTGTCGTCAGTCGTCATCCTTGTAGTTGCAGTAGACGACGAGCAGCAGGAGCCGTGGTGATCTAGAAGCTGTCGTCGAAAACTGAAGCACAGAGGAGCAGCAGTTTCTCGACTTGAGGGTATGCTTGAGCTCGCTTCTACTTGTGGTATAGTCGGTTACAAGGGTCAACTTGAAGGTTCCAGACCAGTCTTTCCAACCCTTCACCTGAGAGGGGAGAAGCCACTATTCCCGCATGGCATTTGACACGAATTCGATGGGCCTGCGCAGTGGTGAACGAGATTGTGTACTGTGTGCTTCGGCTACCTTGCGGAGTGGTCCAAATTCAGCAGTCTTCTTCGAGTGGAGCAGCTCGGTCAACCATGCAAGTTATGACAGATATGAAGTTGCGTAGAGGCGGTTTCTGCGAAAACAAAATTGTCAAGCCCTCATTTTCGGCGAACCAACCTTGGCATACCACCCTTTCTCTATAGATGCTTGCTGCCAGCTTGCTTATTTGCACTTGACGACCCTACGCTGAAAATTTTGGGATCAGCAGGTTTAGCTGCTGACAAAGCTGCAGAGTTCCATGAGGGCTGGTGCCTTTCGGGATGCATTCGTGCTTTCGATTCCACGCGACTTTGGGCCGTTGCTTTCCCACTGCGTGGCAGTCAGGGTTTAATTCGACGAACTCGGCCTGAAAAGCCCGGAGAGCAGGAGAGAGATGGCTGTTCAGGCCTAGAGGTAGCCTCTGCAGATCATGCCCTGTTAACAGGATGCCATGGTTCGCTAGTATGAGTTCTTGGGGCTTCCCAGCATATTCACTGAAGAGAGCTTCTGCAGGTGGCTGCTGTTGCTCCCAAGCTATCAGTTCGCAGAACACACAGAGCTACGGCTGTTCATGGCTGTAGGATTCACGATGTGCTGGGCTGCTGATTCACAGTCAACTAAGTTGCAGCCGTCTTGCACAGAGAGCGAGGAAAGGATTCCGCGGCCCAGCGCATTGTGCGAAGCGCAGGTCTCGAAGAGAGCTGTTTCAGCATGACTAATAGCTCAGAGTGGTAGAATGATTACAGATGTCGGATGGTGACCACGGACCTATCCGGACGATCCGGCTGGAAATAAGGATTCCGCTTCGGAAGTTCGAGCAGACAACAGTTAGGTGCGAATATCTACCGCACTTCAGGATGATGCATGCAAGTCTAAATTCTACATTATCCGAACAAATATAAATGCAATCTTTACTGCATCCCGCTGTGAGGGATCAGGTTTCTGACAGCACTGGTAGTTGCAGACTCAACAGTTGCATTCATTATCACTGCTATTTCATCGAGCCCTGTTGTCGTGCCCCGACGTCAGAACCAGGGAAGGAGCATTGCATGTTTGAAGTCTTTGAAGGCACTCGAAAGATTTTGTAAAACCGTACGATTGAACAGCGGATTCCGTGAACGTTCGCCAGCGGCACATTTCGCAGCTTGATGTCCTCACTGTGATAGTGTGTGTGTGTGTGTGTGTGTGTGTGTGTGTGTGTGTGTGTGTGTGTGTGTGTGTGTGTGCTCGACGGCTTCGTGCAGAATACACTGTATTGAAGCACGGGACGTTTCTCAACGACATATGTATATATATATATATATATACATGTATATATATATACACGCATGTATTTATTCGGAGCTGCACGGCAGCCAGGAGAAAGCCACGCAGCCATGCATTAAAGTCCGACAAGCCAAAAAGGTATCGGAAACATCGCTCAGATTCCAGGAACAATATGCGAGTGTCAGACGCCTCCGCAAGCGGGTGGTCGAAGAGCGACATTCGAAGCTGGAGCCATAATTTTCCAAGTTCCTGCCTTCTGATGCACGGAGAAAGATAAGAGCTCGCCTTTCACACTTGTGCCAGGCCGTTGGCGCAGTGTGATCTGTCCGCCTGACCTACAGCTTTGGATTTTCTGAGAGCAAGGATGCCGTTGTAACACAGGTCCTGTGTCTTTGATGCTACCGACTTTTGGAAGCCCGAAACAGTACACAGCCAGAGACTACGTTACATATTTGCATGTGCAAATGTTGCAGCTATTGTCGCTTTGTCATTGTGCGAGTTAAACCCTTGTACAGCTAGGCCATATGAGTCTGAGCGCATGTGTGTGCATTAAACCATGCATGCATGTTGCATTGGATGGACGGACGGACGGACCGACAGAGAAATGGACCGATGTACATGTGTTTATGCACACAAGCAAACAAGCACACACGCACACAAACACACACACACACACACACACACTCACACTCACAGACATACGCAGAGACAGCCACGCAGGCAGGCAGAGACGGACAAAGACCGACAAAGACACAGAGGCAGGGACACACACGCACACACACACACACACACACACAGACGGACAGGCAGGCAGGCAGGCAGCATGCATAGCATGCATACGGAGACATAGACGTAGAGACAGAGACAGACAGGCGCACAACCGTCATAAGACAAAGCATTCGTGCAGAAGCCGTGCCATAACACAGACTCCCATCAGTGCGTCGGTGTCCAACGTATCTTGGAATCTCCGGCTGCTTCCACATAGCACACGGCGGCACGCGTTCCGCGAAAAGCTGCTCGACCTTGGCTCGAAGATTCCGATATACTCCGATGGATCGGCACAAGACTGGCTTTTGGGATGGCTTGGGGTTCAGCTGGTGAACAGTGTAGTGGATCTGCGAACAGTCACTGCCTGTCTCCCGTGCCTCCGGAGCATCCCTTCCGAGAAACTCCAGAGACGTAGAGTCACTTCGCAATCTGGCTTTATGGTTGTTCATTTATTGGTAACCCTTCTTCCCTGTGTAGTGATGTCTTTAAACTTTTCAAGAGGCTGCACAACTTTTGGCCCGCAAGGCCGTAAGGTGAGGTGGTGTCTCCTTCTTCCTACAGTACTCCCAAAGCTTGCACAAGCATCTCAGGCCGAACCAGTGATGAGAAGCCCCAAGCGCAGCTCAGACCAAAGGCGTCGACTTCCGCCTCCTCGACACCGCAGCCGCCGTTGGCGCCGCCCATGGCTGCACGCTCGCAGAAGAAGAGTTGGGGCTTGGCGCTTCAGGAAGGTAAGCTCCCTTGCTCCTCGCCTTGCCTGGGGCTTGGGTCGTCGTGCCAAGGTAAGCTCGGCCGCCAAGTCTCTGCCTGTGCTGGCAGCCGAGCCGGGGAGGGCAGTCACGCGAGAGAAGATGGGTTTTCTGCAGGGCCCATTCAGGTTGCAACTGCGTTGTTCTTGGTTGGCGTTATCGTCAGCACTGTCGGAGTGAATTCAGCACTGAGATTGATGTTGCCGGCGTTCTTCGGGATTTGGGAAGGTCGCGAAGCAGCCGGTCAAAGCATTCAATGCCTGCAAAGCCTCCGCAGCAGCCTTGCACGGTGAACCTTTCCAACTCGATTATAGCAAATGTCGTCGAATGAAAGTCTGCGACTATCAACCTGCAATCTTTTCCTAAACCCCGAATAGGTGCGGCTGTTGGCAAACCTTTGAGCTGTTTTACTTCCCTAAATGGAGGTGTTTGCTCTTTGTCAAGTGCTCGAAGCTCTTCCGACAAAGACGAGGCTTTGAGAAACACGAAAACGTGTCAAAAGTGACCAAAACATGTCAGAAACATCGGCAAACCGCTCGAAAGAGACACGGCAATCTGACAAGGAGAGAACTCGAGACTGGAAAAGAGAGGAGAATTTCAAGACCAATCGAAAGGAAGTAGAACAATTGAGAAGAAGAAGCAAACACTTCCGAAAGCCTCAGACGCGAGCGAACCAGTCCAAGGGCAGCAGTAATTGGCGCGAACCGTTCGATAGAGAGTGGGCAGGGACAATTTCAAAAAGAGGAGCACACGCACACGCACACCCACCCACACACACACACACACGTATATGCACAAGCATACACACGCACACGCACACATGCACACGCACCTGCACCCGCACGCGCACGCGCAAGCGCACGCACGCACGCGCGCACGCGCAAGCGCGCACGCACGCGCACGCACGCGCACGCTCACGCGCTTACACACACACACACACACACACACACCCACCCACCCACGCACCCACGCGCCACCCACGCACCCACACAGCACCCACGCACGCACGCACGCACGCACGCACGCACGCGCACGCACGCCCACGCACGCCCACGCACGCCCACGCACGCCCACGCACGCCCACGCACGCCCACGCACGCCCACGCACGCACGCACGCCCACGCCCGCACGCCCACGCACGCACGCCCGCGCACGCCCGCCCACGCACGCACGCACGCACGCACGCACGCACGGCAGAAAATTTCAGAGACAGAAATGTGCCGGTTCCAAGGGAAATTCTGACAGAAAGGAGAGTTTGAGGAGGTTGTGGAGGGGTAAATCCGCCGAAAAGGATTACATTCGTAAGAATTAAGAAACCGGAAGAGCGCGGTCGAAAGAGACCAGAGAGTTTGAGGGAAAGAAGATGGAACAGCAGAAGCAAAGTAGTTGAAAGGTATCTACAAGGTGAGAAACAGAACCAAACTGTTCGGATGAGATTGACAACAATTGACCTACAAAAAACTTCGAGAGAAAATAGGAAGAGGAGAAAACGTGCAGTCCAAGCGGCCTGGAAAAAGCAAGAACACCTGAGAAAGCCGCCCGGCAGAGGGTAGACCTCATACGACAAAGAGGAGCATGCCGCATGCCTCTGGAAGGAAACTAGAGTTTGTGAGGAGGACCCTAGGGCTCGAAAGAGAGGACTCGGCCTCCAGACAAAAGGAGAATTTGAGAACGGGGCACAAACTTGTTGGAAGAGCTTTTGGAACAGCAGCATTCCACTCCCTGCTCTAGGCAAACAGGGGTTTCATGTGAGGTGCCAGCAACTACACACCCTGCGACAGCCGTGTAGGCCCGAACGCAGCCAAAAACAAATCCCCCCCAGTTGAACACAAGAGCTCTGACTGAGGAGGACGGGCAGCTTGCAGGTCGGCTGCCTGAAACATAGACATGTTTAGCCTCCTCGAGTTCCTTCTGTCACTATGTTAATGTTGGCTGCTAGCCATGCAGCACAGGTCTGATTGTCATGTCTGTTGCTTTGGTCGTACTGCGATGGTAATGGCATTGGTGTTCATGTCCGTGCACGGACGCATTGGATGGTGTCTGTGGCCAGGCTGGAACAGGAACGCCGCAACCGCCTGGCCCAGCTCAGCTGGCGGGCACGAGGCAGCAGAGCCGTGGATCTGAACCCTAGATCTCTGTAGTCCACTGTGGGGTCCTTCCTACTTTCTCGACCATGTTCTGTGATTCGTTTTGATCGGAGCTTGTTTCAGCGCGCTGCTGGCCTGCGTGCGTTGTATTGCATGTCCAGGGGGTTCAGATGGGGATCGCACTTCTGTTTTTTCAACTTCGTGTGGACGGCACGGTGGGGGGATGCATGCACGTCATGCTGTTCTCGATAGCGAGGGCAGGCCCATTCATCATCTGGAGCGCATTGCAGTCGTGCCCTGCACGCGTCGTAAATGAATGGCAGTTCTTCACTGCCGGGCATTGTCTAAAGGTGTGTCGCAGGGAGGTGAACTCTTCAACGAGCCGATGCCTATGTGTTCTTGCCATGCCAAGCCGTCCATCGCACATCCCGAAGCATTCTCTCCCCCCACCGTTCGGCGATTTGCTTAGACCTACAGTCGAAGCGAAGCGGACAGTCAACCGCAGAACAGGCCGATCCTGCTGCCTGCGGCGCGGACGCCACCTCAAGCGAACACGTCGCCGGGGCCTGGGCAAGAGCCGTCCAAGTCCAAGGTGCATTAGGTTTTGAGGCCTGTGCTGGTGCAGTAGCTTGCTTGCTTCGGGATTAGGCGGCTCTCACACCACCGAAGTTTGAGTAATTCGGAGTTTCCGATCTCGGATTGGATTGCTCAGAGTTCAGAGCGCTAATTAGGCAATGAAGATTTGGGCGCCTGAGATTTCAGGTGACATGTTGACTAATGATTGGGAAAAATGAACCGCAAAGGCTCAGACAGAGAGACACGCAGAGAGACAGACGGAGACACGGAGACCCAGGCGCACCCAATGTTCGGACCCAGTAACCCAGATTGCAGGTTCACGTCGCCGGCTGTTGCCTTAACCCCCGCCCCCGCCATGCCAGCGTTCAATGCCTTGGCCTCGGCTTCGTGTGCCAGGGTGGGGAGCTCATGACTTGTGGCTGCGAGGGCCCAACTGCAACTTTGTGCGCAAGACATAGGGCATATTAGGGCATCATAGGGCTTCAGGTGTAAGGATTTTTGATCGGAGAACTGAGACGAGTTTCTGGGCTGGTGCGTTCCCTTGAAGTCCGCCCCCTCCCATGTTCATTGGAAGGCCACGCAGGCCGGCCCGGTGCGCTGTACTATCGGAGCGGTGGGTCCGAGACCTGGGAGACTTTCATTGGGAATGTTAGGAAGGTGCACTCGTCTTGGTTCCATGATTAGCAAAGAAACCCAGGCATTCTCAGCACAACAGCTCGCAAGCTCGCAGTCGTAGATGATGCCGTCTTCGCCATCTACCCATCGTAAGCACAATGCCACTACCATCGTCAGCAGCATCATCGGCTCAGCAAAGTTCAAAATCACCATCCTCTGCCATCGCTACGTCTATGCGAGCTTGATGGTACAGCTACTGTAGAGCCCCCACGACTGCAAGCATCGTTTCCTTTTTGGCCGCCGTCGTGTTAGTCGTAGTCGTCCTCGTGGTCGTCGTAGTAGTAGTAGTAGTAGTAGTAGTAGTAGTAGTAGTAGCAGTAGCAGTAGCAGTAGGAGTAGCAGTAGCAGTAGCAGTAGTAGTAGTAGTAGCAGTAGTAGTAGTAGTAGTAGTCGTCGTAGTAGTAGTAGTATCATGAGCAGTCGTAGTGGCGGTGGCAGTAGCAGAAGCAACTCATTGTGCTTGGTGTCGTCTCGTCATCCTCGTCGTGGTCATCGTCGTTGTTGCAGTATCCGTAACAGGCAGTGTTTGCGCCTTTGCGCTTGAGTCCTTTAAACCCGGCAGTTTCAAGCATGCACCCAGGTGAACGAGTACACAATGCGCGGGCCTGACTTTCAAGCGTTTGCGAGCATGCTGGGACTGCCATATGCTGCGTAGATGTGTCGGAAGACGGCAGAAGGTAACGAAGATGCGACGGAAGGTTGTATTGCCGAACGATCGAGAGCGATCCTCCTGCACATTCCTGCACCGACAACTACACCCCAGACTGCCCTAGGACGTCTCCTGACCCGGGTACAAGAGGCATCCATTCACCTTCAACGATTGTCAACGCGACCACCGGACCACCCGGAGACAAGAAAATCCTCGTCGAGGAGGGGAGGTTAAGAGCAGGAAGCATGACGCAAAAGCTTTTGCCTGCATCTGCATTACTGTACGTACCCTAATATTACTAATGTTCTCTGCGACCTGAAACAATCATCGCTAGTCACGCTAGTCTCCCCAGCGTCGCAATCCCTCGCGAAGCAGATCCGAAGCGATTCGACCCAGGCGCAAACAGCGCCGGAGGCTTCGAATCGAGGCGAAGGCCGGGCCCCGGCGCCCCGAAAGTGCTAGTTACTTTAACAGGGTTGATTATAAACAAGGTTCTCCTGTGCACACATATATATATATATATATAACGGTGATTAGAAGGGCTCCAATCCAGAAGGCTGGCTCTCAGTCCCGCAGCGGGCGCAGACATGCGGGCGCCTCCCAAGCTGTGCAGCCATTGGAGCTTTGCCAGGCGGTTTCGGGTTAAGTTTAGGGTCAGGATTCAAGGGCCAAAATGGCATCATGGGGCCCACATAGATGTTCAGAAGGATCCTACCCGGAGAAGCCTTGTCTCTTCGAAGCATCCGACAGCCCAAGTTTCATCCGAGGGCTTCGGCTCTCACCGCGTGTACCGACGCCAGTGCAGGCGCCGGGTTCCGCCGAAGAGGGCGAGAGATTTTGGTGAGCGTTCGTTGCGGATTTGTGACGAGGGCTTTCGGTTTGGATTAAACTATAAGCAAACTAGAGAGGTGAACAGGCGTGTTCAGGTATGTTTGAGCAACTGGCCATCGCGGTTGCTAGGGCGAATACTGGGCGGCCAAGCGAAAACATCATGACCTTTCGAATGCAGGCGGTCAAGCGAAGACATCATGACATAGAGAATGCAGCATCTTGTCTACCCACGCGGGGCGATCTGTTCGTCACCCCCACGGCGTGAACAAACAGGACGAGGTCTCTTAGGATCGTTTCTTTCAGACAAAGTCTCCTGTAGCACTTTCTTTCTTCTCGCATGTCCCGGTCATACACTGCGGAGAGCCAGTCAGCTGGTGGAGTTCTTCATTGCATACCCCTTTGGTGGGGACTTCTTGCCTGGCCTACACCTCGTTTTGTGCATGGACACTCTGACGACGACCCCTCATAGAAACGTCATGTGATGTGATTAGCCACGATTCGCCTTAAGACGAGGTTTGGTGGGGTTCCAGGCGCACTAGACGCATTTCAAGCGACATGGAGAGCTGGGCAAGATGACCACTTTCCCAGAGTGAGCTTCTCATCCAACTGCCCCGCTTGCATGGTACTAAATCGTTTTGAGGCTCAGACGAAGTCACGTCTCAACCGAGGGGTAGAGACTTCGAGCTCGAGATTCTGGCTTGCCAGAATCACGAGCTTGTCATGCAGTCGGTCAGACAAAGGAACTCGACATTCAAGACTGCCGCGCACCCCCCGCTTGAAGTTCTCCCACCCTCTAAACCTTAGGTCGTCAACATGTGTCGGCTAGAACAAAACAGCTGAGCCTGAACTGCTTCCAGACGTCATCACTCGGCTTGACCATGGGCAGCCAGATTCCAGACTCTGACTCGAGTTCGGCGGGGGCCTTGTGGCAGGATGACGACAAGGAGTCCTATGTCGCCTCGACAAAGGTTGATGAGAAGGAGCTCAGCATCAACTTGGAACCCTCGCTGCTGCGAGGTGTTCCGCTCCACGTGGCTCTTTCTGGCTGTGGCAAACACTGGAAGACACCTGACAGCGGAATGTTCCACGTGGACCCAAAGAATTATAGTCTTAGCCAGCCAACGCCCGGTCTCGACGACTTTCTTAGCCACGATTGGGCCTCGAGGCGGTCGCTAAAGTTCCTGTCCCTCCTTATTCTTTACAACTCTCGCGCGGCCTTTTGGGCCACACTGGCTGCCAGTGTTCTCGTTGGCATCCTGAGGGCGGGCGGGGGCTTACCAGACGAGACATGGACGTCTTTGACCGGCCATCTCGTCTTTGGTGTTGTCCTTATGCTTTGGCAGCAGCTCCAATCTCCCTTCCGCCGATCCCGTATGGTTTTCCTGGACAAGCTGTGCATCGCGCAGCATGATGCGGAGCTCAAAGAAAAGGGGATCCTAGGCCTTGCCGGCTTCGTGCTGCGCTCGCAGAGGCTCTTGGTACTCTGGACGCCGCGGTACTTCAGTCGTCTCTGGCATCTTGATCATTGTCAGGACTACTTAAAGGATCATGGGACTTAGTAGCTAGGGTTATTATTGGTGTAACTATACGTATAAATAATTATAACCCCAAATTAAGGGACTTAACTATAGTTACTAAGTCCCATGATCCTCCAAGTAGAGGCTAGAGAACCATTTTTTTTATGGCTCGTGTTTCCGAGCAGGCCCAACTGCAAGGGCCTTCATTCCTACGAGGGACCAAGGTGTACTTTGGAGCTGGCCACCTTCTTAAAGGATCCAGAGAACCGCCGCCGCATCCACTTCATGCCGCTGAAGGCCACCGGAGTGCTGGTTATGGGAGCAATCTTCTGGAATATCCTGGCCATCTGCTACGGCTTTGTCAAGATCTCGTTGGAGGAGGGGAGCGCCACCCAAGACCTTAACGTCTACCTTCCTGTGACGGGCATTCTGCTCACGGTCTCCGGCGCCATGCTGCCTTTGGTTTTCTACCTGGGTTTGGACCTGGTCCATGACTTGAATGCGCTGCCGAAACAGCTCGCCAGCTTTCGGGTGCAGGACGCCCAGTGCTTCTGCTGTAGCAATGACCACGTCCACCCCGACACTGGCGCCGCACTTCCCTGCGACCGCCGGCTGGTCTTCAGCTCCTTGCTGAAATGGTACAGCCGAGGAGGCAACGACGATTCCAAGGATTATTTGGACGCCTTCAACATCGAGGTGCAGAAGCAACTGGCCCCACGCGTGGTACAAAACCTCGGGGGCAGCGGGCTGCCTTTAAGTTACACGATCTACATGGTCGGTACTTGTGGTTTGCCCTACATCTCCAATGTAATTCCGTCCTGGTTGATCAAGTTCCGCTCTGGGCTGGGAGGCTACGAGCTCTTTGTTTGGACCCTGCGGCAGCTGATGGATTGCGCCATCGTCTCCATATCCGCCGTCTTTGCCGTGAGGGCGTCGCTGGAGCTTTGGAAAGTCGGCGTGCGGATGCAGAAGTACAAGTGCTTCCGCTCCCGGACGCTGCTGGTGGCCGTTTTGGTCCCTTGCGAGCTGTTCTTGGTGAGCCTGGTTTGGGCATTGTTTGCCTTCAGCATGCGGGTGACCAGTAAGACGAGCCTGCTCCCAGTGTTGCCTTTCGTGTTCAGCCTGGCATCCACCCTTTACCTTTTCATTCCGAGTTGTGGAGGCTCCAAGGTCATACAGCTCCCTGAACAGGGGCCACGGCATGAGTCCACACACAGTGAGGAATCCGTTTTTGCGATTTGAATTGCATTCGACTAGAGCGCATGAACCCAGCTTTCTGAGAGTAGCGAGCATGTGTCGATGATGGTTTGCTCACCATGATTTCTGCTACTTGTAGCACGCAAGCATGCTTTCTGACGAGCGTGGGTTCACCGTAGGTTGGAGGTTCCTGGTTTTGCAGCTCCGCAGTGGAAGCACTGCGCCTGTCTCGGCTCCTCAAATTAAAGGGGGCCCCCTTTGCCAGGACATACATGAAAACTATGGCGACTATAACCATGCGTCGCAGACATGGAATGTTTCACATAGTGTGTCGTTAGGGGAATATCTCAACTTCTGCCCCTTCCGACCACAGACGCGCTATCCGAGAGTGCGATACACGGTAAAATGGCTTCAGCTTAATCCTTATAGCCGAAAGCCTAAAACGCTTGAAGCTGCTGGAATCAAGCGGTCTAAACCGGCCAAAGGGCACCCAGCAGTCCTACGTTTACGTGGGCGTGCCCGGTGGCTCGGAGCCCAAGGAGCCACCAGTTCTGGTTGAAGCTTTCAGCAAAAACCTGGAAGCCTCGCCCGGATGGATCCGAGCAGGGACAAGATCGAATCCTGGGTTTGTAAGATTTGAGGGCTTTCCTTGGTTTCAAGCTGTAGGATGTTGTGGGTTTAATGGCCGCGCCAGTCGCCATGATAGTGCCATGAGCAGAAAATGCAACGGGCAAAGTAACGTAAAGGCACGAGCCATTTTTAAGACCGTTATCTTCATTATAAAGACGCTACTTGCGAATAGCGACTTTAAACGACGATAAGCAGAACAGTAGTAGTAGTAGTAGTAGTAGTAGTAGTAGTAGTAGTAGTAGTAGTAGTAGTAGTAGTAGTAGTACTAGTAGTAGTAGCACTCAGGGTATACTGCGAAGTCCAGAAAGTTGGACCATGGATTGAGTCTGACTCGTGCTGAGACCATTTGCACCTTGGTTTCAGGAAATTGGGACAATATTGCCGCAAATTCCCGGCAGCTTGCGAAGGCCTACAAGTAG
The DNA here is from genome assembly GCA_905221615.1 of Symbiodinium sp. CCMP2592. Classification (NCBI taxonomy): domain Eukaryota; class Dinophyceae; order Suessiales; family Symbiodiniaceae; genus Symbiodinium; species Symbiodinium sp. CCMP2592. Next base: position 60,409 of record CAJNDT010006014.1, on the reverse strand, counting down.
AAAGCTGCTTCGCAGGAAGATGAGGTCTGAAACCGATGTGGGAAAGATGCCAGCAAGACCTGTTAACCAAGCCCACTTTTTCGTTGAACGATGTGTAGTGTCGGCCGTGGAAGTCGGATGGAAGCCATGTTTTCGTTTGGGATTGTCTCCACTTCGCAAGTGATTTAGGGGCTGGTGTAGGTTTTCCCCCCTAGACTTAGAGGTTTGTCGGAGATGTCCAAAGCACTGAGGACTGCAGGCCGCCTCGTCCACTGCCACGCAGGCTCTTGTGGCCTCATTGTGTCGACTTTGCGGCAAGACCTCAATGCTACCACCCCTCTCATCAGCATCCCGCTTAGCTGAGTAAGACGGGAGCTGCGGCGTTCAGCTGGACTGTCATGCTTCGGACTCTGACCTGCTGGTGCAGGCGAGACAAAGCCTCGGCAGGCGGATGTGGAAAAGCGGCAATGGCAAGGCGGCCGTTCCACTGAATAGGTCCACAACCCTTGCCAAGCAGAGCAAGGCTTTTCTGCGACTGGGCTCCCACCTTGCTTGTCGCGAGCTGAGGCTCAAGCCATGCCAGCCCGACTTCTGTCTGGACAATCTTAGCATCCGCATCACAAGCATGTTGCCTTCCCCACCCTTCGAAGCCTTCCAAAACAGATTAGATTAGACTTCACACCATCACACACAGTGACAACTTTGCTGCAAGATGGCAGCACTGCAAGTGCTTCCTGTTCGTCCCGCTCCAGCAGCAGCGCTCGGAGTTGCGAGCACCCAGCAAACTGCCCGGCCAGGCCCGGCATGGCAAAGGGTTCAGAGCTTTGCTTGACTTGTGCGGAGAGTCAGATCACCGGTAACCACAACGACAACATGAACCGTAGCAGTCGTATGGTTCTGCTGCTAGTATTACAAAAACGACCGGCACAACTAGCAGACAGACAAGCCCAGTGTGCCTTTGGTGGTTCTGGCAGTGGCGGCGTCGAATCAACACAAATTTAACGGTACCGTCTGTCGTCACAGCGTATGGGGTAACATAGAATCACGCATCGGTTGGTCAAGCAGAGAGACCCCCACAAAAGTTGTGGGATATGTGCCTGTGCCTGTGGCGGAGGCCCGGCTGCAGATGCAACGAAACCAAGAGCGGCGCTGGCCCTCGTGGCTATAGGGGGCTGGGCCACCGGGCCAGAACCAGCTTTCGCTTACATTGTAACACCATTTGTGGTGTTCTTTCCCCTGGTCAAAGAGTCCATTGCATCGCTTCTCAGGTGGGTCAGCTTTGAGTTTTCTCTTTAAGAGTCTTGCGCAGGTTCCATCTCCCAGTGGAAGCCCAATCTGGTCAAATCTCGGGGCTGTTTTCCCCAATAAGGGCATAGCATGGGCGGTCCTGACGGAAGACGAGCTACACCTGACAAAGCTCTGAGAAACAAAAATGGCTAGCACAGGTTGCAGTGCAGCGCCGGCACGCTGCTGCGGCACGTGCCGTGCGTGGAGCAGGGGGTGAGGCGCGATCATTGTGCAAAGATGATGTGGGATTGAGGGTTTGTGTGCAGAACTCGGGCACAGACGGCAGTTCATCTCACGATGAGTTCTTGTGCCGTGCCACTCACATCACAGGTCTCAGGCACTTCTCCAAGTGCCAGCGCCACTGCGAGACGGCGACTCGTGGGAGCTGCCGGTGCTGCGGCAGTGGCCCCGCAGGCGATCTCTTCGTAAGCCAAAGACACAAAGACTTTGGCTCGAAGACATGACAATGTGTGCCTTTGACGAAACATCTTTGCCGTTCCTGAAAGGCTCCGGTCTTGGCAAGGACTTCGAAGACGCCGAAGCCGCCTCAGCCGACCAACGAGGCATTTTTGAGTTCCATGCCCAATGTGTGTCGATGAAGGTTGAGCTGCGTTTCCCAAGATGCCCCGACATACTTGACAGAGGTGTCGCGCTTGCAAGTGATTCGGGCCTAGACCTAGACTCACACCTGCCTCTGGTGGTGCCACTCCTGTGGTCGGGAAGATCTACAGTAAGCTTGGAAGCTACGAAGTGCCAGCGAAGTTCAGCAGCTTCACCGATGACAATGCTGAACCAGAAAAGTTGGCCTGTCAGGGTTTGAGCACTCAGTCTTAGGCATGATTCAGACGTGAGGTGGTGCAGACCGTGGATGGCATTCGGCAGAAGCGACTCGGAAATTCCGACGTGGTCGTCTCGGAGGCTCAATGCCGAGGGCTACCCCACTCTCCTTTAGCGCTGTCGTCACTCTCTCCGAACTCCACCTTTGGACAGACCAGACCCACTCCGCGCTTAAGCGCGGATAACTGTACAGCTCCCCGCTTTCAGGGGCTGTTGAGAATCAAGCCGGACAAGTCAGCCTAGACAACACGAGTCTGAGGGGCAGCAACCGCCCGGCCTGACCTTGCAAGTGCTGCAGCGCAGGTGGTGTCAGCAAGCTCTCGCCTCTGAGCACTGCAACACAGCTCATGCCTGACAAAAAAACTGAAGCCCTGCCCTGTGCCCGATCTAGGAAAGCTGCACAACCCGTCCCGGACCGTCCCTTGCAGTTGGCGCTGGGCACGCAGCGCTGGGTCTCTGCGGACTTCAACGCGCCGGATGAGTCTGAACCGAATTTCTTTCACAGGGGGTCCACAAGAAAATCCGGGTTTCCAGCCCTCTCGCATTCCGAGACTCCCGGTGACCCCTTGCTGGCAATAAGAAGTCGATCACCTTTGATCTTTTTAGACGAGGCAAAGCCACTCGTGCGCCGAGGAAGCGCAATGCCAGGCTTTCCTCGACCGTGCCGTGCTGGGCTCCGGGGTGAACCTTGTCGACACGGCAGAACAGCCGCTTGGCCGAGAAGTGCGCGCAGCGCGCGAGACCCCTGCGTGAATGCCCCCCAATCAGGAGGATCCATGCTGGTATGATAGCCATAGTCACAGGGCTTATGAAGAGCACGGGTCTTAGGCAGCAACCAGAAGTTACCCATATACTGTGCGGTTGCCCCACAGCATCATGCACAATTGGATTTCCACAAAACATGGGCCTCACAGCGAGATATGTTCGATGACTTCGGAAGCCTGGGGCTGGGCAGAAAAGCTTTTCAAGTCGTTGCTTGGGTTGATGTTCTGAAATTTCCTATTCCCGTTCGCATGCGAGTCGATGATCCGAGTACCAGCCCGAACCTATGCAACGAAAGCCAGCAGCCTAGCTGTCATGACCATGACCCTCTTGGCAGGTACCCGATTCCTTCAGACAATGCGCGCCCAGAAGGGCTTTGCGAAGAAGTGATCGGCGACCGGGCACAGACATCACGGATGTTGGGAATTACATGGAATAAGCACGTCCTGGCAGTTGTGGCAGCCAAAACCATATTGGCAGGCGCAGTGAGCATCCGTCCAGCACTCTGTTCCGAATGACTCCGGGGTCTGCCTTGTGAGTTGGGACTGGTAGCAGCAACAACGTTGACGACAGCCGACGACGACGACGACTTGCTTGTGGCATTCAGCTGTTACTCTTAGCACCATGGCCACACTGACTAGTCATATGGTTAACATTGCATAAATACCACTAGCTGGCGACAACGGACATTATACAGAGTTTACTTCAATCAAGCAATCAAGAAGCAGCAGTTAGCTTCACAGCATGACAGCGGGCGCTGGTGGTGTGTTGCCACGGAAGGTGTAAAGCATAACGCAATGCGTCGATATCACACAGACCTATTCTCGCTGACAGTGGAAGGAAAGCAATTGCCACATCGTTTCAGCACCATCACGGCTATCATCCTAATTCTGATTCACGTCGTGTTCGTCGTCAGTCGCGGCATTGTGGCATGGTGGTTAGGAGAACACGAAGATTCACGGGGCAGAGAACTGCCGATGCAGTGGTCATGACGTCTGTGACTAAAGTTGCCCAAACTGAGAGTTCTGGTCTTTCGGGACAGGTCTGCAAACCCGACATCAATTATCGCTTCGTCGCATGCTTCGTTGTCGTCTCCAACCTGAGGCAGGTGGATGGCAAAAGAAGCCGGACGACGGCGCAAACTCGCCAAGTGGCTGAAGGGCAGAGCCCAATGCATTTTTTCCACGAGGGTCCTTAGAAAGAGCATGATGGCTTCTTGCTGGTGCTTGTTTGCAGCACGGAATACCGTGGCAAAATGTACGGCCCATTGGATCACCCAGCGGTTTTCAAATATTTTTGCAGGCAGCGTAGGGACCAATGTGGGTATGCGCTTTGTCTGTTGGTCTTTGCATCCTGCACGCTGAGTCTGCATGGAATCCCGAAGCCCAGGTCATTGCGACCAAGATTACTGGAGGCTTCAACGTAACCCCGAAAAACATCCGTGCCTTGGCGAGAGGAGTCTTTGATGGCTTTGCAGGCATTGCGGTTGGGGACGGGAAGCTTGCTTGCGCTTTCATGGAAAATTGGCAGTGCAGGTGTTCATGAAATGTGTGCGTGGAGCAACCTGTCCTCGTGGCCTCTCACGCTCGTCGAGTTTCCCTCTGTTGTTATTGATAGACGAGAGCCGCACCAGGTTCATGTCGGAACCTTTGCCTAAACCCTCATACCCGCCGGTGTGGTACTCCTCAGCAGCTTTCATGTCAGTTCAACATGGCTTGCTCTTTGGCTTGACGTCTTGGCTGCTTCCGTCATGTTGCTGCAGCGTGCAGTACAGCTTTGTCAGTTGCCACTTTCCCGGGTCAGCGGAAGTTGGTTTTGTGGTACACTTGTTGTTTTGTTTCGTTACATCAAGGTGCCGTGCCAGTTGAAACGTTCATAAGCCACTCCGCCTGAAGGAAGGGAGAGCTGCCCTAAGGAGACGACTGTGAGGGAAGTCTCAAACGATTGGGCACCGACTACATCGATGTGTACCAGACACACTGGCCGTCGCGCTACTCTCCGCAAGCCAATTGGGGCCAGAGCCTGACGTACAATTATTCTGTGGAGGAGCAGCTTGCTGGCAGGAGTGGAGTTCAGCTGGGTTCTGTCTGCGGAATTTGATGCAGCCGTGTTGGATGGAATTCGTACTCCATGCGATGTTTGAACCGGACCCTACGACAGCCGATCACATATACCCAGCTGGGAGATTCCTAAACAAAGAAAGATGAGAATGCCTCGGCTTCAGGCAAATAGAAAGCATGATCCAAGGTTTGGCGGAATGGGAATGGAGGGTGCCTCCTTTGAAGAGCTGTGCTCTTCGATGGGCGCTCTGATCAAAGAGGGCCACCCGGAAGAAGGCTTCAGCTTTAGATCAAAACAGTTAATCGGATCAAGGGAAGGCATTTCCGAGAATGATCTGGGTGGCTGTTGCGACCTTAACTTGTACTGGATATATCCTGCTGCACGGGCAGACACTGCGTCTGGTCTCTATCATCTGTTTTCCTCCTGGCCCCCCCCCCCGCACTTCCCAAACGGGGCTTCGAGCAACCAAGCCATGTGAGCTCAGGTGGAGCTCGCGTGGCAAAGCATACTACTCGTAGGTCGGAATAGTAGCAGTACTCGCTTGGAGTCATTGTAGTCGCTAGATAAGCACATCATGGCCCCCGTACTATACCCCTGAGGCTTCAAGTACGCTGCGTTGCTGCAATGCCGCTGCCCGAATCCCGCGATTCCATTTGCATTCCACGCCTCCTCTGTGTTAGCTTCAGTGGCTGAGGCAAAATCAGAGGATGGGGCTTATGCAACTTGGATCCCAGGAGTTCTTTCCGGTGATTTTGGCTTGATGAGCGGGTCTTGAGCTGTACCGGGTCGCGAAACACCCGGCTCAGGTTCGGGCTGCTGTCATAGGCAGCTCATCATCCTACCGTGGCATTTTATTTTTGTTCCCGCCGCCCAGCGCAGCTGTGATAAGTTGATTGCTATGGCACGGCCTGGACCTGGTGCGCTTCGCTATGAGACCTGAGACCACCAAACCACCTCCCTCGCATCCCCGCCTGATCTCAATTGCGGCTTGAACCTGAATACCCGTACACCAACTGTTGCAGTCACAAAAGTTGGATCATTCTTTACCCTGAACCTCCCAGTGTTCGAAGTCTCTCCGCCGATCCTCGTGATTGCCAGAAATGCGTACGTCACTTGTCTGGACTTTCTTGTTTAATTAGTTCTATTGCTCACTCCCACATCGGAAACACCGAGTTACAGCATCAGGCAATGACAACGCCTTCGGCCTCACAGCGTGCTGTGAGACCGCTAAGCGGCTTGGCGTTCCGCCGCCGATCTCATTCCAAGGCAATCAGAGCCCCCTTTCCCCCATACATGCAGGGAATTATGGGGTTCAGGGATTTCGCGTCCGTGTGAACCCGAAAAAGGGTCCGTGTAGACATGTCCTGGATAGAACTTGCTAGATCCTGCTAGGTCGCTATAGACAAATGTGCCAGCGTTCCAACGGCTAGCCACGCGTGGAATCACGGGCTGTCTAAGGCTGCACACCCCGGAACATCCTCAACGGCGCGTGCCGCACACATAGACTCAAGACTGCAGTGTTATATACATCAGAACAGCAAGGAATACGAAATAATGATACTTGCAAGGTGAACCGCAGCTCTCTGAAGTCACTTGTACCGAACAGGTGACTACAGCATGATCGATCGGAAGTCTGAGGAAAACGGAGCAACGTGGCCATACGAGCAGGGTTTAATGTGGAAAGTTCCGGGAGTTTGGGGATAGGAGGAGGGCCTCGTAGCAATAAGGTGCACCTTGGACACATGATGGCTAGGACTTCTTGTGTTCCCGATGATCGCGGATGACGGTGTCTGCCAGGTTCAGATAAAAACTCGGTGCCCTACTCCTGTTCTCCAGGCGTTGGCCCTGGAGGTGTTTCCTGGTAGCGGACACAGCTCAGGTGTTTGAGGCATCCTCTCCGATCCATGAGAACGCTGCTTGCTTTCAGATGGCCCCCCATCGTTCTGCTCAAGTTTTAGATTCTGCTGGTTGGAGTTTTTTTCGAGAGCCCGCACGTTTCCTGTCAAGAAGAAGCCAATCCGAAATACCAACAGATATCAACGTATCATGCGAGCGGTACGAGTTGACGGAAACCATGTCGCCTCATAACATCAGAGCTGCTAAGGTTGGCTTCATGGCTTACAATGCACTGGCCGGAGGGATGCTGACAGGCGATTCAGTGAAGAGTGTAGTAATTCTGAGGCTGCCGAGGCTTAAGGGTATATGGTTCAGAACCAGGGTTTCAGAAGTTTGATGCTGAGGATGTGCGGTACATGTGCAAGGGGAAATAAGCATCCTGCAAGACTACATATCGAGTCTCGTAGATTTATCGAATTTTGGGGATACCTTGTTTAGAAGCTCTTACGACTGGGATCCTACTGTTTAGGGTTGTATGGAGTATGGGGTCACTTATTTGGGAAAGTCCTCGCTAGGTGCCAGATTATGGATACTCAGAGACAACGCAGTTCCCGTTTCTCTCGCTTACAACGCCGGCATGTAAACCAACTTCCCCACCAGACGAAAGGTTTTAACTCCAAGCCTGGCACGGCATGTGCCGAACCCAGACACATGATTTATGCCTGAGGGAATCAAAGCTCCAACAATTCAGTTTTCTGTTCCTCCGACATCGAACCGGTCAGTTCGTTGCCTTCAAACTTATGGCGAAAGGCCTCCCTTGAGTGTGGCGTGGTTCAACCTTGAGGCAATGCACTAGGCAGGGTAAGAATTCAGGTTATTCGACTAAGAGTTTGGGGACACGGGTTCAGGTGTTTTGCATCCCAAAACCCCGAATCCCCAAGCTTTCCCTGCATTGGGGGATCGCGAGAGTCGAAACCCGAAGCCGTCAAGAGGCAAATACATGGACAAGCCCGCCGCCTTGGACAGCCCCTCCGAGGATGCTGCAGAGAAGTTGATGAAGGAACCTCCACGAAGATCATGTATTTCTGGTACCACGGGTCAAGCTCGCAGCTTCTGTGCTGTTGATTCCTTCTGGTACTCAGTGCTCATGACTGGGATGCGGATGGAAGGGTCGAGTGGGACATCGTGATAAACGACGACGTCGATGGCATGTTGATGGCGGGGGTGGTGGTAGTGGTGGTGGCGACGGTGGTGATGACCTTGACGGTACGAGCAGCGGAGCAACGTGCTTTTTCGTCTATTCTCGGAGTCTCTAGCCGACTTTAGGAATTGTAGTCGTGCTACAACCAACACCCCACTAAATCAGTGCATCGTCTTTCTGTTGCTGTTGGTTGGTGGTTGTGGTGGTGGCGGTGGTCGCAGCAGCGTCGTCGGCACCGGCGTTGAAACCGGCCTCCAAATGGTGCTGTTGCTGTTGTTGTGATGGTGGGGGTTATCGTGGTGCTGGTCGTGGTGGTGCCGGCGGTGGTGGCGTTGTCGTGTTCGAGAGTGTGAGAGGGAGGGACTGTATGCTTTTAATGTTTCTTTCTTCTCTCTAACAACTTGCTAGTTCAGCATCTCGCTTCGCACTCTGCAGGTGTACTTCGGCATCAAAAGCCCGAAGCCTGTTGACACACTCCTCTCTTCGGGGTTCCATTGATTCCACTGTACTTGGGAGGACTCCTTCCTAGTCAACACGGCCAAATCCCTCATGTACTTCGCGGTACGAAACTAAGATCTGTTTGCTTCTCTTTTGCTTCTTTGGTTTGTGTTGACATCTGCGGGGGGTCATTTGCCGAGTTCCGCTTTATGTCTTAAGCCTCTTGGTATCTCGATGTGCCCATGATGCTTAAGGCATTCTTTCTTCGCAAGACTCTAACGTTCATTATCCGGGCTTTGGGCCACAGACACATCAACAGTTGTCTTACGCTCATCTGCATCAAACGCATTTGCGCATCGAGGTTGACGTGGGTTTTCTCGATCGTTAGCTGGTCAGCAGCAATGGGCAAAACATGCATTACCTGCCTCATGCAGGAAAGCAAGCCTGAAGCTCAACAAACCATTGAGTGATGAGTCATGGAGCACACTCTCTTCGATATCAGCTTGATACCCAGAAGCCCCCGAGCTCCGACTGTCTTTACAGCTGCTGTGGCCACCAGACGTTCTTAGGGATCTGACTGTGAACGCCTTCTGTTGGCTTTTCAATTCGATTCCCAAGATGGACCCGATGCCCGTCCTTCCCAGAACCCCCGCGGTCGCATGGACACCTACGGCTGGGGCGGCACCCTCTACCGTGACCCGGAGAGAAGCTGTCGGAGAACTGAAGTTTTCAGCTTGACAGGGTTAAGGAGAGGACGCGTAGGATGTGAGAGGACTCAAGCAAGGGGTGTGTCTCTGTGTCTCTGTCTCTCTGCGTCTCTCTGTGGCTCTCTCTGTGTCTCTCTCTGTGTCTCTGTGTGTGTGTGTGTTGTGTGTGTGTGTGTGTGTGTGTGTGTCCGTCCGTCCGTCCGTCCGTCCGTCCGTCCGTCCGTCCGTGTGTGTGTGTGTGTGTGTGTGTGTGTGTGTACGTGTTTCTGTCTGTGTGTGCGTGTGTGTACGTGTTTCTGTCTGTGTCTGTCTGTCTGTCTGTCTGTCTGTCTGTGTCTGTCTGTGTCTGTCTGTGTCTGTCTGTCTGTGTCTGTCTGTCTGTGTCTGTCTGTCTGTCTGTCTGTCTGTCTGTCTGTCTGTCTGCCTGCCTGCCTGCCTGCCCGCCCGCCTGCCTGTCTGTCTGTCTGTCTGTGTGTGTGTGTCTGCGTGTGTCTGTCTGTCCGTCTGCCTGCCTGCCTGCCTGGAGGGGTTGTCTTTGGGGCTTGATGGGATGTATAAGGCACAGTCGGTGCCTCGGTTGCTGGCAGATGCACACACCCCGTGTAAGACGGGGTCCCTGGGAACCTATTGCATTCCAAACGTGCCACGAGACTACTGGGAATGTAGGAACTTCTCTTTAGGTCAACACGGGCTGTGCGCAGTCCCCGACAGAATTCCTGCACGGCAACCGCAGGTTATCGATCTGAGGCAGCGGTGGAGGCATCGTGGGTCCTTTGGATTTTAGCCTCCTCCGCAATCACCTGCAATGCACACTCCTGTTTCAAAGTAGACTAGGCCGACAAGTTCCAGTGCGGAGTGCCAATCTTGCCTATGTAGGCCATTGCAGCCTACTCTGCGCTTGCGAAGCGGGCGGGCATCTCCCTGGCGGACTTCGCGTGGGTTTGGTTGCGGATTTCGGGTTTTCATGACGGTTTTAAGAAATTGGGATGGTGTTGGAGAACATAATGGATGGGTCGCCGTTCGGCGCCTCGAAAGCTGCTTTCAGGAATGCAGTTGTGCTTCACAAGTTCAGAGGTCCACTATGTCTAGGGGGGGATTTGAACTTATAGTTTACTCGGCGAGCCTGTCACAAAAGTCAGGCTGTCGGGCAAGAAGGACAGCAGTGTTTGTGCGTATCACCTTGAACTCGAAGAAGGCTTGGGAAGGATGTTGCATGGATTCACTCCTGGGTCGCTTTTTAACTACAACGATAGGCCAAAGCCTGCATGTCGAGAACAGACGTGGTGCTCGCCCCAGAGCTTTGCAGTTCTTAATTAAACGAAGCTCGGAAAGTTTGGGTTGTTGTTAATGGATTTGCTTTAAGGTACCATACCAGGGATCTATAGTAAGCAATATGGTTTTTCATTATGGTAACTTAACCAGATTCCTTAACAAGAACACCGTTGAGTGCCTGAGCATCAGCAGGAGCTCAGCCTCCGGTGGTGCCGCAGCCGCCGTGGCTGCACCACGGTGTCTGGGCAGAAAGTTGAGTTTAGAGCCGGTCCCTCCATACAGGGTGTAGGGTTTAGGCATCTTTAGGCTGCATGTTTGAATGTTTTGGGCTTCGGACGTAACGCTGAAGAGAAGTCTGTTACTTGTTTGAGCCACGTCGGATGGATCCAGTCAGCGGTCTTGGAGGTATCGAGTTCTTTTCTCATGCTTGCAACTAGTGGGCTTGACAGAATCACATGCACCTCCCTCGCATACCGAACACATGCACACACGTACAGGCATCCATGAATTTGCGCAGACATAATGTTTATTGTTTCTAGGCTAAATATACACATACTATGCCTATGTACATAACTACCTACCTTCCTACACACATACATACATATAGAGAAAATGTAGGTTGTGTGTATGTATGTCGAATGTTGCAAGTTGTGTCGTTGTTTGTTCGTGTGCTTCTCCCTATTTTCAAGGCTCCTAAGTACCTGCAGAGTAAAGGGGTTTCCCTATCAATGTACTTAATAACCCCCTTTGGGTTAGGGTTTTCAAAAGCATAAACAGGCAACTTGCACTCTCCGGGCATGCAGTTCTGGCTCGTGTTTCATCATGATGTGGTCTTTCAGGGTTTTTCGGATTTAGAGAGAGAGCTTGGGTGTTTTACATAGGATAAATAGGATTTTTGGGCCCTGCCATCGGCTGTGCCTGATTTCCACGACAATGCTGTGCGTCAAGTTGCTCTCACCGGAGTGGGTGGCAAGCAAACCTGTGGCGGAATGGACCGATGCAAAGTCATTGAAGCAGCTGCTTCACCGACTGCAACGATTTGCCTACTCGGTTCGGGCAAAGACTGCTTCAGAGAAGCAGTTTGTTACACCATGCTGCAAGCTGCCCCCGTCAGCGCATCCGGCTTGAGTCTTCAGTGTCCGCACGTTGAGGCCCACAGAAACCGACCCAAGGCTTAACCGACGCAGCTGGGCACAGTCCGTTGGCAACGACAAAACTTGCGTGCCACACTCGCGTTTTGCGCAACAAAAGCGGCTTCACTGCCGCTGCCAATGATGGCCCATGATTTCTGCTGAAGAAAGCCCTGTTCTGCCAGAGGCCTGTGCAGATAGAAGTTCTGCAAGCGGCCGCCTTGAAGTTGCGCATTTGAAGGGCCGGACGTTGTGACAACCTCCGCTGCCTTGATCGCTGCCGCTGCTAGAGGCCGGTGCCTGCAAGGACTGCTGTGCACTTGCGTCATGACCCCTCTTTGTCGTCTCTCCTCGTTTTCGTGCAGGCTACACCCGAAGCTCAACCATGCCGGTGGTGGTGATGGCTGTGGTGGGAGTGGCAGTGGCGGTGGTGGTTAAGTCATGGGTGTTGTCGTCGTGGTTTTCAGTGTTGTTCGTTTTGTACCTGTTGTTGGTCTTGCGGCTTGGAATTATTTTGGTTGAGTTGCGGTTCCAGCCTTTGTCCTTAATTGTCTTTTCGTCGTCATTGTCGCGGCGGTTGCTGTTGGTGGTTGCTTTTGTTGTTGGTGGTGGTCGGTGGTGGTGCTGTTGCTCAGGCTAAGGCTTTGCTGCTGATTACGAAGGGGCGTGCGGCCACGGCGGCAGCATTATAGTTGCTAGTTGTTGCTGCTACTTCCGTTATTTCCGCCGCTTATGTGTTTACCATTGTGCTGCTGTCGTCATGTAAAAGGGCGCCAAGTATTTTATGGGATACATGTTCCTTGCCTTTATCTAAACTGAACCCGGCAAAAGCGAGGTGCTACTGGGGACTAGCAACATGGCCCAGCTGGAAGAAGATCTGCGACGCTCAGCTTGCAAACGCCTTGTTCCCACAGCAGCACATAAATGGTGCAAGAACAGCTGCAACACTAGCAATAACCACATCAGTGTTAATTTCAGCAATGGCTACAGCGCTGGTAAAGGTAACTGGCTGGTGTTAGTGCAGCATCAGTAGCAGCGACAGCAGCAGGAGTAGTGGTGGTGGGAATGATGGCGGTAGTAGCAGTGGTATCAGTAGCAGTCGCAGTAGTGGTAGAGTAGTTGGTGTTGTCATCGTCGTAGTAGTTGTTGTTGTGGTAGCAGTAGAAGAAGGAGTAGTGGCAGTAGCAACGGTAGTCGTAGTCGTAGTAGCAGCAGCAGTTGCAATCGTAATCGCAAATGTCCATTGGCAGTGGCAGTTGCAATTGTAATCGTAGTGGTGGTGGTAAAGGTAATATTCGTGGGTATGTCGCCAGCCCGTTGGGTGCTGCTGGTCGCTTGAGGGTTTGCTTGTCTTGGTCTCAACCCTGGACCTTCACGAAAGTTTGCTATAGGATTGAGAACGATATGTTTTCTCGCGCGCTTTGGGGTTTGAGGGGTCGAAATTCGAAATTGACTTCAAATGCATGGTCTCGGGTCCCTATTTTTGTCTGGGAGGCAGCATTTTCAATTGATTGCCGTCGAGCAGGGGTCTCACACGCCAACCTTCCCTTTGTCCAACATCGACTGCTCGGTCACTGTTAGGCTTCTTCCAGAACAAAGACCCCCTTCCGAGGGACCGGCCGGGGTGAGATGAGGGCCTTACGGCTAACTGACTCGTGCAGTTAGACAGTCGCTCAGTAACTCAGTAAGGCTCAGTAGCTCATGGGTCTACTTCCGTGTTCCGAAAGCTAAAGTCGCCAAGGGGATGCATGCAAAGGCAACTCCAGACTTGAGTCGGTAACATTCTGCGCAAGCGGGCTTCCCTCTGTCGGGAACGATAGTGGTGCACATGTTAGACGAAGCCCATCAGTCGCACTGCAGCTGCCCCTGTCGCGCGGGCTCTTGCAGGACCTCCTTTGGGAAATCGACCGTGTCCACATGAGCAACTTGGCTTAGTAGAGGGTTTGTCTGTTCTATACATGCTAAGCTTCAGGGAAGTTACCACCGAATGGATCGAGGTTCGCGAGGCGAACTGTCCGATTTAGTTGCAAGTTTCAATCAGGGAGTGTTTGCATGCACTCGGCGCTAGCAAGGCTGGCAAAGCAAAGGGTGACATTTCAATGCGGTGGGGCCCGGGCTCTGGTATCTTGAGCAATTATGGAAAGCCTTGAGATGTCTCACTTGGCGTTTCCGCTCACGCGAGCCAAACTTGCCCAAGTCAAGCTGATGAGCCGAAGAGGAACTCCGGATCACCCAACATCTCGCGTGGGACTGGCCCTGTTAACCTCCAAGCTTTAAACCCAAAGCTCGGCAAACCCGAAGTCTTTTCTCCAGCACAGGAAACCGTTTGCCGATCTTCTCCTCCAAGCATGTGGACTCGAGTTGGCAGGGCGCTGGCGAGATTGGGGAGCCGATCCCCTGACCTCAAGCTCTACTAGTACTTAGTAGGGTTATAGGAGCCTGTTGCAATAACCGTTCATTTCTGGTTCAAGCTTTGGGGAACAGAACAGGGGTTTGGAGAAGGGTCTTCCGGGTCCCGGAAGAATCCCGGAATCCGGGATGGCATATTAGAGGAATTGCAGGATGACTTAGTGTTGGTTAGATGAAAGTCATAAACAAACAAACGAACGTTAAGAATAGAAATAAGCAAGCACAAAACAAACAAGCCGGTGAAACAAAAAGCACGCGCACACACACAACCACAAACAAAAACACAAACACACGTATTCTAAATCCTTCGCCTTAACGCTTGTTGGCATAGATCCCTCGCCATGCAAGAGGCAAAAATATCCTGAAATTTATCCCTTTGCTAGTCATGAGGTGAGATGCGAAAAAGCGGTCAGGGATGACTGGGTTTCCCAGCTTTGTAGATTCGGATAGACAGTCGGGTTCAGCATGCATGGTTTCGGGGTTTATGCGGCCGGATGGAGAACATAAAGCCTTCCGGTGGAAAAAAGGCTCAAGTGCCGTCGCCCCTCGCCCTCGGCCAAGACTGCCAGTCTTCATCCAAGCCCAAAGTACAAGCTGTCGAATCTTACGGTAATGAGGTCCATGGAATAGATCTTCGAAGCGGAAAGACCGTGTGCTGCAAGAGAAGGGCAGCCGACGAGCCCCATCGTTTATTGCAGTCTAGCGGTTTCGCGGCTGGGGTCAAGGACAATGCTGCAGCAAGACTTACAGGTGGACACTTGCGAACGAGAATGCTCGGTGTTACTTGACTACTCTGCTGCGGCAACCTCGTTTGGCCCTTCAATCTATAGCTGCTTCAGCACCGCGCCCGCGGCTGCAAAGCGAGAAAGATGGCTGCCACGCGTTTGCACAGGTTTAATTTTCATGCAGGGCTTGTTGCGAGTGCTCTGCGCTGAAAGGCCAGGATTCGCAAAGTGAACTGTGAACTATACCGTTTCATCCGGGACTAGTTTCACTACCAAGGCCTTGTTGACGAGTCAGTTCCAGGGTTGCACAAAAGGGCGTAGTTACGCATGTTGTCTTCAGCGGCTTTTTGGATTGCTCAGTCCATTTCAGCATATTTCAGTAGTTCATTGCAGGCGTGAGACTGAGGGAGAGCTACAGATGTTGATGCTGCATCTTACGGTGCCGTGGAGGGTGATGCGGCGAGAAAGCAGAAGAAGCGGGTGATACTTAGAACGAGGACTTGTTTGTTTGTTCTAGGATGGTTGTGTGGCGTCTGACTTTGCTTTCGGCTGCGATTGTCCAGCGCGACCTGCAAATCCTGACCGCCTGACATCTCCCGCACGTTCCATTCTAGGGTCCCCCCCAAACGTAGAGGACTTCACTGCAACTCGAAGTCCCACGATTCAAGCGGCAACAACTAACAAGCATACACGAAGACGGTAGCCTACTGCTCTTACTCTTATGGGGGACCGGTTCAGAGTCACGAGCAATGATCCAGATCTGCCAGGCCATTGGACCGCCCAATGCACACCACAACCAGGCTCGATGGACTGAAGTCGATTCAGGGACAAGGAGTGTTCGGTTCTAGGGTTTGGGCTGTTGTGTTCAGGCCTTGAGTTCACGAAAAATAGCATAAAAATTGTTGGTGTTTAGATGTGCTCTGGCTGCGCCGTTTCAAGATGCAGGCTGCCAATGCTTTGCTTGCTCCGCGCACGTGGTGCCAACAACCATGAATAGTCGCCTTCGAGTCAGTCGCCAGACTTGAGGGCTTGACATGGCCTACATTGCACAGGTGTATCTTCAATGTTGATTCGCTTGGCCTTGCCTTTGCTTCTAGCTGACTGTCATCTAGCCGCTGACGCGCATACGCCTCCACCCGAAATGCTGCAACTCGTCGAAACCACTTGGCAGCAAAATTGAAGAATGATTTTTTGTTGTCCGGTCGCATAGTTTCGGTTTCAGGGTTATGCGAAATCCACGATGGTGTGAAACAGTTTGAGCAGGCATTACGTGCAGACTTTACAGTAAGAACATGTCCAGCAGCAGACGGAGACGGCAGGCAACTGCAAAATGCAATGGCAACACCAGCCACCGAGGGTACTGCAACAACATGTTCACGCAATCAAGACCACCACCACAGCAACAACAACATCAACAGCATCAGCATCAGCATCAGCAGTGCCAGGTAGTGACAGTGTGGCAGCGAAATCAGCAGCAACGGGAAAGATAAACATCAGTCCTGCGCCGTTGTTGCTGCTGCTGTAGAAGTAGGAGTAGTAAGCAAGAGTGGTCGGAGTGGGGTAGTAGTCGTCTGTTTCTGCTGGCTGTAGCTGCTATGGCCATCATTGTTGTTGTTGATCTTGCTTGTGACAGTTCCTGTTGGTCTTGTTGCAGTCGCGGTGGAGTTGCAAGCACTGGCCAGTATACAAAGGGCATAGTCTTGTTTCCGCCGTGCCACTGTTTGGAGGAGGTGGACGAAAATTTGACGTCCGTCTGTGTGAAGCTGCAGCAAAGGCACCGGCCCCACGTTTGGAGAAGGCTTTCAGAAAATTTGCAATACAATCGTGTCAACTACCACTACACGTGCTACGCCTTACAACTGCCGCGAGCCTGACATCTCAAGGTACGCCTAGTGTGCTGGACGATGAACGGTCACTGCACTTGTGCGACAGAAGCAGCCAATTCTCAATATTCGATGGAAAAGTTCAAGAACAAGATCGCAAGGCACAACGCTTCTTACACACCATTGACTTGGGCTGGCATGCATTGACTCTGCAATCTATATCTGTTTGCTTCCTAGGTGGCAGCAGCCTGCCCCAGTCTCCCGGGTCCGAATTTCCAGCTCTGACCAGTCGTGATGTGAGCTTACAAGCTATTTCAGCGTCTTCGCTGAAATCAGAACCTATCCCAGCATTCAACTGACATGCCGCCTTATGCCATACAGCAGGCCTTGGCTTTGCTTCACTGCAATTGAAGCGCACCACAAGATGCTAGAATCACCGGGCTTGCCAAATCCTGAAATACTCCGATCGTTTGTTAGACGATCCCACCATCCGATGACCCCTCGCTTCTAGCAGTATGTAGCAGCGAAGCCTCGAACAAAGCCGTTGTATCATTTCGCGAATCAGACTTGAACCCCTTATCGTGCTTCCTGAATTCTCCCTCCAAGGCTCGGGAAGCTGAGCACAAAGAAAACCATCGCGCTGTGACGTTCAGAGGCTTCGCTTGTTTTGCCCGGTGTTCCCGGCGAATGGGGTTCGGGGTGGAAGGTTTTTTTTGGGTTTTGGATGATGTTGATTTTCGGAGATTCGGCTCATAACTGTCTGCGAAGAAACCAGGTCTCCTTGGGAACTGAGAGCACGTGCGACTGCACCAGAATTTCTGTCAGCAGTAGCTATGCTTCCCGACCATTGGACTTCAAAGCTTCTGACGGCTTCGGAAAGCCCTCAGCGCAATTCCCTCAGTACTGTCAGAGCCAGGACGATGCCCACTATTTCCCACTCCGGACTACCTCAGACTGACAATACTGACACCATGACACCATGGATGTTTGCAGGCTACGGGCTCGTGCATCCCTCAGAGGGGTGAAAGGAGATGGTCAGATATGTAGCGCTAGAACTACATCACCTGAAGCTGAGCGGGGTGCGCCCTTGTGAGGCCCATCTGATTCATGGACATGTTGCGGATGCAGAGCTTGGTATGGCAATTGGTTGTGATAGTGGCTTTATAGTGTTCACGGCAAAGCCAATAAGCAGAGGTGCATAAAAGCTACATCTCTGCAGGGTCCAGGAGAAGCGTATGCACCCCACTCAGGTGCAGTGGTGTAGGGGAGGTCGGGTGTGGCAAAGCCGTTTGTGTAGTCGACCTTGGCCGGAGAAAGTCCCGGATCCTGCCTCGATCCAAAACATCCCCAAAAGTTTCTCCTGCCGAGTGCCTCTGCACAGACAGTTCGCGGAAAAGGAGGAGTTGCTTCAGAAGCACGGGCAAGCATCTTTGAATTTGCATGACGTGCTGGTTGAACTCCATACACTTGAAGATGCATGGGTAGTAATACGTAGAATGTTCAAGGCCAGGGTCGGGTTACGAGGTACCTACAGCTGCACTTGTAGTGCTGATAATTTGAGTTTAGCTGGTCGGTGAACCTTAACCAACCGGCCCAGACTGCCTGTGTCTGATGCCTCCTACAGCCAGCCCGACGTAGTGTGAATTACTCTGCCTCGGGACCAAAGTGCCCGAGATGGCAAGCCTTGTGCCACAAGTGCTTCTGTTACCAGGCGGTTCTCTGAATTCGGGGCCTCCCCAGTAGAGAATGTCATACTTATGACAAGGCCCTGAAAGGGATTAGAGTTGATTCATGGAGAGCCTAGGTGATATGGGTTTCCGCGAGAGGGAGAAGCCCAGGGAGCCGGAGAGAGAGGGTCAGAATCGCAAATCGCTCGCGGATTTCGGATTGAGAGTGCCTGTCAGGCTTACATGTCGAGAAGGAACCGAAAATGTGGGAGCTCCGTCCAGTCAGATACTTGTTGAACATGATAAAGTTGGCCACGGTGTTCATGAAGGTGAGACAACCAGTCTTCGGACTTTTATCCTGATTCATTACAGCTAAGATTGTCATGCTTTTGTTTCTATGCATCTTTGTGGTCAAGCAGGGAGTAAGTGGCCTTGTAGGGCGCACTCGCTCGACGCCAGAACGAGAGGTGCGAGGGGGCACTGAAGCAAAAGATCACGGGTCTAACAACGGAGCACGTAGCTGGCAGACGGAATGCCACGTGTCTTGCACTGCATGGCGTAGCGGTTAGGTCCGCGTCGAAGGGCTGCAGCTGCAGTTGCAATTTTCGTCGTGCGACTTCTTCTGAACTAAATGGCTTCACGAGCCTGAAGTACCATGGGTTCGACGGAGATGCTAGTCATAGACAGCACCGCAGCCGACGACGCCAGCAAAGCATGCGCATATGTCGTCCACAAGCGCCTTGCTCTTACTATGGATCGAAAAGGTCGCTGGCGTCTCGATTGCAGAGCCCTCGGCTGCGACAATTGAAACAAGTCAAGCCTTTTGTAGCCTTAGGCAAAGTTCGGCATCCTCGAGAACCCTAAGACCCCACCCCGACATGGCCCGACAAAGCTAGGTCCTTGGTTATCAGTGTGCGTTTCCCTGCCATGGGGTCCCGCACCTGTGGTAGCAATGCGGAAGATCGTTACACCTGGCTAGATTGTTGCATGATGTCTTGTGGCTCGTTTGGTCCAGTGACTCCAGTGCACAGCAACATCACTAGTCCTGTAAGGACCAGGCAGCCTCTCGTGATGCCCGTTAGTGCCGCGAAATGTTTTCCGAAGTGTGCTGGCTGCTTAGATTGGGTTTGTTCGAAGGCGCCGGGTAAGGTACCGTCACACTATTTCGCCCACCCCTGTCCGTTAGCAATTGCTTTGTCTAGGAGTCTGTTTGCAATTGTGTAAGAAAACCTGCTTCGCTCACGGCTCATCATGAGATGTTTGTGTAGTTGGGTTCGTCAAGCCTTCATCAGGTGTCTAGCTACAGATGCATTCCTCACCATGTCCTCACACATTCCAGAAGGCAACCCGAAGAGCAATAGTAGCAATCGCGCCGCTGCGAAGTCCGCAGCTTTCGCACGATTTGCTATGCCGACCCTCAGCCGCTTGGACTGACGAGTAGTGGCAATCTATAGAATGTTAGATCCGCCGTGCACACGCCCCAAGACCGTTTTGTGCTATAGAATGTTAGATGATGGCTTATTGGCACAACAACGAGCACAGAGAGCAGGGAGGCCTTTGCTTTGGGCATCCAAGGATTCAGGATCTCGGGTGTTGAGGATTTGGATCTCAGAGTTGTGCGTGCGTGCGTTTGTTTGTGCGTGCGTGCGTGCGTGCGTTGGGTGGGTGGGTGGGTGGGTGGGTGGGTGGGTGGGTGGGTGGGTGGGTGGGTGGGTGGGTGGGTGGGTGGGTGGGTGTGTGGGTGTGTGTGTGTGTGTGTGTGTGTGTGTGTGTGTGTGTGTGTGTGTGTGTGTGTGTGTGTGTGTGTGTGTGTGTGTGTGTGTGTGTGTGTGTGTGTGTGTGTGTGTGTGGTGTGTGTGTGTGTGTGTGTGTGTGTGTGTGTGTGTGTGTGTGTGTGTGTGTGTGTGTGTGTGTGTGTGTGTGTGTGTGTGTGTGTGTGTGTGTGTGTGTGTGTGTGTGTGTGTGTGTGTGTGTGTGTGTGTGTGTGTGTGTGTTTTGAGACTCCGTAGTTTTTGTTCTGCCAGTGTTTACTTGGCATGGAAATTTCCGCAGGCATCCATGTGCAAAGCCGGTCAGGGCCCACTCTGGATGCCAGGGCCCATTCTAGCGCAAGCGAGGGAGCCCTAGCAGCCTAAGGCCCAAGAGCCGCACGAGATTCGGAGGCAGCCGTGAAACCATTCAGATGGCGAGCTCCTACCTGGAAGGATTTGACCTGCCCCCCTTCAGCGATGAAGACGAGGAAGGTGAGGACGGCCTGCAACCGGAGTGCGCGCCTTTGCCCTTCCTGCGATTCAAGACGTTTCAAGTTGACTGGCCACGAATAAATTTCGTTTATACAGACTGCGACGAGGTGGAGATTCACAGCCAGTGTTTCCTGCCTGACGAGCTCCTTCGGGGACTTGATTCTGATGCCCCACTCAAGCAGGTGGAGGTTGCAGTGCTACATATCGGTCTGGTAGTGTTGGCCTGGTATTGGATGGCCTTCGGCCACCAGCGGGTAGTGATCAGTGCTGGGTACCTAAATGATGAGCAGGTGGCATGGTGGGAGTGGTTCTACGCACAGTGCTTTGCAGAGTTTGCAATCGTCAATGGGTTCACCGAAGAGCAAATACGTGTATCGGTTGAGGTCGATGCACCACAGCAAGTCGACGGGGGCTGTTTGGTCCACGCGCCAGAGCGGAAACCCATACCGTCCAGTGACTCCGGTGAGGCACGGGTTCTGTGCCTTTTGGGTGGGGGCAAAGACAGCCTGGTAGTGCACCAGATGCTACAGGATACAGGCGTCACATCGCCAACTTGGTTCTATGTAGGCGATGGCCGCAAGGAATTTCAGGGCAGCTGGCGCCTGCAGACTGTCGTAGAGCGATCTGGATCGCCAGTGCTGGTGATGGCTCACGACTTCCAGACTGAAGCCCTGGCAAAGCTGAGGAGGTCCAAGCGGCGGCTGCAGCCGTGTGGCCACCCGTGGGCCGCCCTTGTGGGCTTCGATGCCGTGCTGGTGGCTATACTAGCTGGCTTTGACTACATAGCCGTTGGAAACGAGCGTTCGGCAAATTATGGCAACAATCTCCGTGTGGGAAGCATCGAAGTGAACCACCAGTTTGACAAGAGTTTCGACTTTGAGTCGCGCATGCATAGATACATCCGTCGACACTTGGCCCCCAGCGCCTATTACTTCTCAGCCCTCCAGCACCTCTGGGAGGTGCAGATTGCTTGGCTATTCTGCCAACGCTCGGCTGATTTCCTAGATGCTTTCATGAGCTGCAATGACAGTAACGGTTTGAATGAGTGGTGCTGCGACTGTGAGAAGTGCTGCTTCGTGTTTGCATTGCTTGCGGCCTGGCTGTCACCAGCGGAGATTGCCAAGTATTTCGGAAAAAATTTGCTTGAGAACCCCAAACTCTTGCAGAACTTCCGAAGCCTGCTGGGCATATCATCGCAGGATTCAGGTGGGAGGACGGCCGTGAAGCCTTTCGAATGTGTGGGAACGCCAGACGAAGTCCTACTCAGCCTTTTTCTTGCACGGGAAGCTTCAAACTTCTCACCAGATGGACTTCCACTGGCACTTGCATCCCTGCCCCTGGAAGGGGGCCGGGAGTGTGTGGATCTCCTTAGCCAGTACAATCCTGAGAACTTGCTCCCGGAGTGGCTAATCCCAAAACAGGGCACGGTAGAGTCTCTGCAGGACAAGCTTGCTATTCATGGTTCCGCTACACTCGAGCAGAAGTGGAAATCCTTCTGGAGTGCTGTGATGTCGGAGACGTTGAAGATACGGCAATGACTTCAAGCTGCATCTCGCTCAGAGGTAGCTTTTCGATCTCGTGAATGTGCCTTGGATTGCCTTGGTCAAGATGCTTTCTGCCTGGCTCCTTGCCATCAAAGGCATGCCCACGGACTTCGCCGTTGTCACCGATTGTCTCGGAGCCTATTGAGTTGCCCTAGATGAGCCCAAGCTTCGATGGGAGTGTCCAAGACAGCCTTGATGCGGATAATTGGGAGAGTTGCTTCCATGATGACTTGCCGGCTTATGGTCAGAGGTGCTGTGTTGTTCCACCCTCAAAGTAGCTGCCGCAAGCCGGACAGACCAAGAGCCACTGCTCAGTCGCACAGCAGGGCTGGCTAGAGGCTCGGGCAGCGAAGAGCAACAAGACGGAACCAGCAAGAACCAGAATGAAAAGACAGCGAGTGCGAGGGCAGCGATCACGTCCTGACACTTCTCGTGTCGATGGTGAGTTGGTGCATTTCGGCGAGCTTCATGCAGTTTGGATAGCTGTCCTGTCGAGCCTGAGCCCAATGTGTCCATCTTTTTCTTTATCCGTGTCCTGCAGTTGAGCAGGGAGTGCAATGCAGAGCGTTCGCCAAACTGCAAAGAAGCGTGGACCCACCTCCGGAACGACGATGAGATGAGAGTCTGCTCTGTCGAGAGCCCCGGATATGCTTTGCTCAGAGCTCTCAGCCGTCGACTTCGAGGCATTGCGAGGTCTGCCAAGTGAAATGCCGCGGCATGTTCTTTTCTGTGACAGTTGGCAGGCCTTTAAACCTGCAAACTTGGCAGCAGAACTGGCACAACGCTCCAACTAAGTTGTTGCTAAAATTGCAGCACCTGCGCTGGGTTTTGGGCCGACATGCAACGAAGATTCAAGATCTGCTTCAAAGCACAGGGTTTCATGGACAGACTCACAGACGCGACCAAGGTGAGCTCAAGCGGCGCCAGGCCAAGACGGTCAGAGAGAAGTGGCTACTGGGTCGCAAAAGTTACGGGTGACGAGGACCGTCGAATGAGGTTCGCAGTCCAACCTGCATGTCCCTCCGTACAGTGGACAGCGACAACCTTAGCCGACACCCCAAATCTTGCTTGATCCCAGTTCCCACCGATTGCTCCTAGAATAGCTTTGGATACTCTTTACAGTGTCGCGGGGTTTCAGTGTCTGCTTGCGAGCAATCATGAGTCAGGTGTGAGCAAGTTTGGCCTTAAGTGTTTTTGGCACAATTCGATGATAGGTCTCACGCTTCACGAATGCGCTGGAAGGTACTGACTTGCACATGTGTGAGCAATGGTCGCTGTAAAAACACAGGCTCTGTCGAAGCGCTGCACAACCATGAGGTGGGAGAAGGGGCCGACCCTTCCTGGTGAGGGCTGTACACCGGCGCAGCGACGACTGGCAGATGACAAGGCGTTGCTTACATCTCAGATGTCAGAACTCCGCCTAGGCTTAACAATGGCAACGGACATGTGCACTTTATGTGTAGACCTACAGACCTACATATACACACATGGACCAGAAGCGATTTCTGATCTCTGTGTAGAGGGACTATGGGGGGGGTCAAGATCACTTCTGAAAGCTCCCAGCATCGCCAGCATTCTGGAGTCGCCCTTGAGCCGCCCTGTCAGCTGATGTCTTGCTGCGAAGGCACATTACACGGGAGTTTGCCGCTTGCTGCAGGCCAGTTCTGCGTTTCTTGGTTCTTGCTGATGATAGGACTCCATCCGTTGGAGGGCCAGCTTTGTATTGTTTGTTTGGGCCGGGCAGAAGAAGTGAATAAAGTGCCCTGCTAGATGCAAGTTGTGCTACATACATTAGATGGGTGTGGCAGCGCGGGTTCGCGAGAGTCCGACAAGTGGGAGCCAAAAAGATGGGTGTGGCTTGAGTGCAACGCCTTTTTCAGCTTTCCTTGAGCTGCTGGCAACGGCACAAGGGAGTGCTCACGCATGTGGCCATGCGCTTGAGACCTGGTCGTGTACTCGGCCCTTAAAATTCAGCTAAGACCACCTTAGGTACTTGCAACGGTCGCTTGATTCCGCCGACATTTTTGCTCATTCTCATGTCATGGACTGCCATCAAAGCTGCTAATACACCGCAGGCAGCACAAGATCAGCAACCAACTACGATCGCGCACAACCAGTCCTCGATCATGCTTGAGGGATGGACTTGAGCACTGCAGTAGCGTGGCAACAAGCCAAGACGAACCGTCAAGCATGCTAAGGATTTAAGACTCGCTGCTCTGGCTTATGCCGGATATAGAAGGAATCCAGTGACTGATGAAGAAGTGCCTGGACATGAATTCAATAAGTGGGGGGCGTGGGGGGGGTGGGGGATAGCGGCTAGCTGGGAACGGGAATGGGTCAGCACAAACAAAAGCTGCTCGCACCCAGACCTCATGAGACTGGTTTTCAGCGAAAGCGGAAGCCTGATGCATCGGTGGCATAGTCTCGAAGCAACCTGAATTATCGGAATTTGACCATCGAGGGAAAACTCTACCTGGCTGCACTAGGAATAAGCCGTGGCAGATAGGAGGTCAGAGGAAGGACCCGCCACCAAAGCATGGAGGAGCATTCGTTTACGAACGTGGAAGAAGTTTAGCCCTCGAAGAATGCCCTAAGGCTACCATGAACTTCTCGCCGACTGTCCAGACGACCGGCCAGGACTCAGAGTCAAGAGGGGAATACAGGGTTAGAGTTGTGTAGGGGCCCGAGTAGTGGGAAATCTGAGGATGTGGGGATTTGCAGTAAGATCAGCGAAAGTCTTACTCCACGCAGGAGCGAGAGACCAAGGGTGGCTTCGTCTATGCGGGCAATGGCCAGCTTGCTTACATTGGCCGATCAATCTTGGGCGATGGGGAGGGGTTAGCCTCAGTTGACCACGGGACGGGATTTCAAGATACCATAGGGGAAGACGAGCGGTGATATTAAAGCAGGAGCTGCGCGCGCATGTCCAGGTTCGGAACATCCGGAACAAAGTCGAACTGAAGCCCCATCTCTGCAACATAGCAGCTTGAGGCAAGGGCACCCACATGTGGCGGCTCAAGCAGGCCGTTGAGGGTCGCCGGGCTATTCAGCTTTGGAGTGTTCAGAGGTTGTTAGACATTGTGTGCGGTAGCGGCGAGTGAGCTTGAATCCCGAGTCCAATATCGCTTCAACGTTTTAACTGTGGTCTTGAGCAGGAGCGGCCGGACCTCTTCAGCGAGAAAGACCTGCCTGAGGCCGGTTCAATGCACCCCTGTTGCCTCTTTTGTCCGGTAGGAGGCAGCCTCAGCAGTGCCTGTGCTGTGCTCGGCTCCTGATGAGGAAGAGCAGATCCCGAGCGGCTTTGGCACCTGCAGCACTGCAGGGTGGCTGTACAACAAGGACTTGCGAAGCATTGGACGAGCTGCAGTCATGTGCTTCATATTCGGATAGCCTGGGGGGGTTTTCACGAGCACTCTTTGTTGAGTTGGAGCTATGTCATAGGTATACCCTCAAGCAGCTTGGGAAGTGGTTTGGGTTCGGCGTACTGAGTTGGCTAGTGAAGAGTGTGGGAAGCACGATGTCTACTGCATCGGGGAGTCCCGACGGGGTGTCAAGGTTGAAGTTGATTTATGAGGCTCCGAGGTCGCTGCGTAAGCTCCAAGCTGGGCACATGCTCTGTGCGAATACACATGCATCCAGAACCGCAAGTGCCGGCTGCACCACACACAGCCCCGCCCCCATCCACCTTTGTCCCCCTTGCCGTGAGGACAAGGACATCTACTTTGAGTAGCTTGGGCTTGGATTGGCAGAGTTCATAACCGGGTGGCTTGGGGTACATTGGATTGCCGCTTGCACAGCGATAATTGCATTATGGACCAACTGTGCCCGTCTCCGTCCGCGGTGGCCGTGATAGCATATTGATATTGCTTTAACTGGCTTCACAGGGTCCTCGTGACCAATCCCCAGCGTGCGACGGTTAAACGATCCGAGCGTCTTGCCGGAAACTTGCAGGCTGAAATCCAAGCGGCGGTTCTGGTTCGACGAATCCACCCGGGTGCACCGCGCACTCCACGAAGGGGAGGTGCCGGACAGTTCGGATGAATAGAGTTGCTATGCCACGCTCCTGTCGTATTGGATAAATACGGGTTGTCTGCAAAGCCTTTTGTAATGTGCGTGCAATCAGGGGGGGATGATGGCATTTCAAACTTTGGCAAATCTGGCCTGCCAGTTGATGGCTGTTCCTTCTCCCATTCTTAATCTGAGCGCTACCTTTAAATTGTTCATTACTTTCAAGCATGTACAAGACAAGTGTGTCACACTGCTTTAAGCACGCAGAGCCTGTTGAACCACGCACTTGAAAAATCCCAGTTGCAAGACGATGAACCCGGGTGGGGCAGTCTAGGTAGGACACGTACTGCGACCAGCATCACATGTCGCATGGAGTTATGAGGCAACCGTGTAGAGGTATGCAACTGTCATGCATCGCACCTTTGAAGTTTCTGAAGATGTGTTGCTAGTGCTTTCATACAAACAGCCCTCCAACAGAGATTGATTCTGCTGGAAGCCTTCGGTCCACACATAGTTCTACACGAGGCAACTTCGCTTTGCCTGTCTGCGGGAGCATCGGCCATCTCTGCCAATGCTACGCCGATGACGAAGCACATCGTGGTTTGCAGCCCAGGAGTGCTGAGTGTTCCCCTGGGAAACATTTAGTCACTCGCACACACACAGCACACGCGCGCACACGCACAAACACACACACACACACACACACACCTATCTATTACTTGTTAGCATTCCTCCATATCCTGTTTAGATACAGTACCGTACTGTAAGTTACCTTCTTTGTAAAGTTCTGCAAGGTTTTAGGAGCCTGTGCGACTGAAGGGCACTCCCTGTGCCCTAGAGACATCCTCATGCCTAGCGACCTCGATTCAAGCGCTAAAGATGACACCACCGGCTCAAGGGAAGCACGAGTTTCCATGAGGTGCCCGACATCCACGGTGCGGCCAAGGCGTGGCACCGGTGGAGCTTTCGGGCCTCCACACAGCCCTGAATCCTAAGAAAAAGCAGTAAACCCCCACTGCGCTCTTGGCAAGGTTTGAAAAGCTGCGTCTAAGACGAAGACAGCCGTCTCGAGATTTCCGCTTGCCCATGTTGGTGCGACGCCGTAACACTGGAGAATGTTGTTTTCGGATTGCGGCTACTCCATAGGACCTCGTCAATGGAAGCGAGAGCTGTATCCTTCTCGAGGCTTTTGTTTGTCTTTCTCACAGGGTGTTGACCTTTGCTCCGAATGCGGATTTGGGTTCTTCAGCTTGATGCCAGGGTGTAGTCACTGACTCCAGGCCCTCCGGCGAGACTTCAGCCATTTGGATCGTCCGGCCGGCGCTTTGGCCGTGCTCGGCCTGGGCCTCAAGAACGGATGAGTGTGGCTGGGTATTATGAGGCGCCAGCAGGATCAGCCGTTGCTTCCGCAAGAAGGTTAAAGCGCAAGGCTGCCGGTCGGCTCCACACAAACGCTGTGCATCGCAAACCCGATGGACCCGTAACCATGACAGAGCTCTCCAAACCGAACTGGAGAGGACACTGGGCAAGCCCGCCGCCTGCACCTCCTAGCAAAAGACATTGCTAGAAAGGCCGGCATAAGGGCAAGACAGCATGCCATCCTCGATACCTCTCCAGCTCAAACAATCGCTCGCGACGGTACTGGGCCAGGTCTGGAGCGTCCCGACAGGGCGCGGGCAGGTGGCTGCTGTCAAACATGGCTCGTGCTTTTCCCGTTGGATCCCTCCGCAGGTGCTGGGCACCAGAGCAGCCCATCCAACCCCGAGGGCGCAACACGCTCATCACTCGGTTCACGCCTGGCGGTGGCAAGGGGCCGCCTACACCGATGGCAATCAGTCTGCCACACCCCTGACCGCAAACTCACGAACGGTTTTCCCTCTGAGTGAACGGCACAATGCCTGCAACTAGTGGCAGAGACCAGCGCAAGAGCTGGCCTCAAGAACGGATATGGCCGGTGCAGGACGGCTTCTGTCATGGAGTTATATGGAAACTCCTAAGAATCTCGAAGACAGGAAGGAAGTTTGTGTGTGGATGAGCCTCGGCATGGGCGTGGGCACCAACCCCCAGCCCAGTACGAATTCGACACCTGCTGGATCCTGAACCCTATATACTAAGCCTCATCCTGCTGCGCTTGAGTCTACATGTGAAGGCTCTCGTGTTCCAAGAGGGGACCGTGTCTTCGGGGAGCCGTGATATCCCAATTCCAATGACGTTCTTCTCACTCTTCCGTCATATATTTAAATGGCAGCATCATCGCGAGAATGACGGTTTCCCTCTTGACGCCTTTCACGCTGTGCCCTTGCTGCCATGTCGTGAAAACTTTCAAAGACTCGGGGACGGGTCCGTCTCATCAAAAGGATCCTACCGCCTCGGATTTTCGAGGGTTCCTCTACCAAGGTGCGAGCTCCGGTGCTGCAGCGCCCGAGGCGGCCGCGCGGCTTCTGCCGGACCGGCTGTCCGACATGGCAGAAAGTCCCTAAACCTAGATCGTTCAGGGGCTGGTTGGGACTGCACGGCTCCTGAGCTTATGGTTTACGAAGGTTTAGGGTAACATGCCCTGCGTTTAAGGCTTCCTTCGAGGAGTGCGGGTTTGGTGGAGCTATGGCCATGAGGTGAGCAACACCGACACGCTGAGGGTATTGATGGCGAAAGTCCTTCGTATGGCATTGTGTCTGGATCACCTCAGGCAAATCGGCGCAAGGCAATGCACGGTGTGTGACAGAACTTACACATGTGCACTTAATAGGCGGACATGCAAAAGGACATTCGTGTGTACATGAAAGCTGAGACATGCGCGTGCAAGCACCTCCTTTTGCAGGACAAACTTTTCAAGCGTCTGGCATCCTTCCGCAGCGAGTGGACGGATGAGATGCTCCTGGCCCTTTCCCGAGAAATTCAGAGTGTTGAGGGTGTGATCTATACATGTTTTGTGTGTATATATATATATATATATATTGTTTGCTCGATAATTTGTATCGTAGCATGTTATATTATACCATGTTACTTTGTGCCATGTTGTTTGTATTATGCTATTTTAGCACATGATGGAAATGGTGTTTAGGATCCAGTCAGCAGTCGCTGATGCTGATGGTGTTCGGCACTGCGTCCTTGCTTTGCGGCTTAGGCACACTAAGCCAGCTGATGCTCATGATGCTCGGCCCTGTGTTTCTGCAGATGCAAATTGGTCCTGGGCGCACCATGCCCTGCTGATGTTGATGCTCGGCCTTGTGTTTCTGCAGGTGCAAAAATTGGTGTCCTAGGCGCACCATGCCCTGCTTGGAGTCCTGGGCACACCAGGCCCTTCTAATACTCATGATGCTCGACCCTGTGTTTTGCAGATAGGAGCTTAGGTCGCACAGGACCCCGCTGATGTTGATATTGACATTGCTCGACCTTGTGCTGTGTTTTTTAACGTAGATTGGTGCTTTGAGTTTGACGGATGTCTGTGCGAAGTGATGATGCTCGTGGTGCTGGGCCCTTTGGCATCCGTCCTCGGCAGTCGCTTGTTGAGGGCCTTCAAAAGGGAGAGGAGGCCACGTTGCTGTGTGTCCTTGTAACTTGTAACCTCAGCACCACTATCGGATTCTGAGTGCTGAAGCCCATTATCTGAGAGCATCAACCAATATCTGAGAGCATCAAAGTCCTGCTGAGACGCGAAGCATTGAACTCAGAGCCCAAACCCCAAAACCCGAAACCCCTTCCCTGCAATGCGGGCTTCGTCCTAGCTAGGTGGGAGGGAAAATAAACCCCCAAAGACAACCAGACTAAAGCGATCGAGGCGGCTTTGACCGGTGCCTTCGTGGACGTCGCAGCAGGTTTGGGAGGAGCCGAGCTTTTCATGTTCAGGATCTTCAGGTTATACATAAGCAACAGCGGGTACGCAGCCAGCAGTGCTCCCAATCGCCTGGCTTCGAAACGTCAGGTGATGCCCAGGAGTTCGAACCGGACTGGATGTAAAATGAGGTTCAGGGTCCTACACAGACGCCGTCGAAGCACAAGATTGTGCATTTTTAAACTTAGACAGGTATGCGAATGTGAATGTGTGTGTGATGCAATTTTTGCTTTCATCGGTTTTCCAGATTACTTTCCAATCGGTCTGTGTCCCTTGAGTTTGCAGCTTCTGGCAGTTGCTAGCAGCCTGGAAGAAGAAAGCTAAGTTCGTCCTGCAACGGTTTGCCAAGCATGGCTTCGGGCAGTTCTAGGGCGGTTCTCCTACGAAGAAAACTTGAAAGGAGTGGAGTCTAAGCTCAAAGTTTAAGCTGACGGCGAGCTAGACTCAGGAGAGAGCTTCAAGATCTGTGATTTGTGGGTTGGAGTCGTGGAGCGTAAGGAGAAGAATCTTGAGATAAGGTGCACCCCAAATCATAGGCGGGGGGGGGGGGAGTTGTGCAATGAAAGATCGGGTGCGAACTGGATGTGGGGAGTTTAGAACTCACATTTGTGCTGAAGCTGCGATTGTAATTCGCAGTTCTGCCGGTGGATGCCATCCACGTCGTGACATGAGCCAAAGCTGGTAAAAGTTGGGCGTATGTGAGGCTTAGTACACATCGAACAATTACTACTCAGCGATTGAAAACCTAGTGACTTAGACGACTGGATGTCATTTCTGGTATAAGAAGTAGATCCGTGGCCCGGCGCGGGGTCCGCAGTTGGAAGAAGAGCTGCTTGTAGCGCAGTCCAAGGATTCGGATAGGACGAGCCTCGTTGCCCGCGGCACTCGAGCCTGAAAATCTTTGTTGTAACGATAGGGCAGATGCCCGCTGGCGCAGCCGGCCTGGTCGTCGGTCGCCGGGTCGTCGTCGCAGCGTCTCCAGGCGCCTTTGATTTGGCTGCGGGCGAAGGGTGTATTCTGTTTCTTGGAGATGTCATGATTTGATGGGATCCTGTCAAAGACGATTATTCTTATGGACAAGATAGTTATTCAGTTATTCAAGGATATATGTTGTTGTCCTGTCGCTACACTGTCCGTTGAATTCCACAGCCAAGAAGCCTCGCAGGGCAGTTTTCCTGAAGGGGCCATGCCGGAGCCAGCATCGAAAGCGGCAAAGAAAGAGCACAGTAAGGATGCAGTGGACGCTAGCCACCAGATGGACACGGACTCCAACCAGACGTTCGTGGAGGAGGTGGTGCACAGTCCGTCGTCACCGCCGGTCGGCAGCAGCAGCTGCAGAGTGGACGAGTCCATTGAAACAAAAGACAAGAAGAAGAAGTTGAAAAAAAAAAGACAAAAGAAATTGGCTTCGACCTGACGCAGAACCCCGGCAAGAACACCTTGATTTGCTTCATGCAGTTCCGGCCTGAGTTGGACGGGTGTTTATCAATCTTCTGCGGGCTGATAAAGGGCTACATTGTCTCAACCCTGATAAAACCCACAATATCTGTTTGAAAAAAGGGCTCCAGGAGTTATGATCATTGGTTTCGTTTCGATAGCCTGATTAGCCCAGCTGCCCCAGGCCTGTCGTGAGCCTTGAAGCCTACTCTTGTTTTGGGCCTTTGCCCCTACGCCGGTCGGCATCGTCAAATACCACTGCTGGAAATTGATTCCCCCATACAGGTTTAGGTTTTGACGGTATGAAACCGTCATTATTGACACCAACGCAGACTTTTGCGGAGAGTACGGCCGCAGGGAAGAATGGAATGCAGCAACAAACTTTGAGGAAGCATGTGGAGATACTGGAGTAAGGATGAGGCATGCAGGTCAATGCTGAATAGGCTTCGCTGGCCCCTTTCAATACACGTCTTGGTTTCTTCGTCTGCGCCCGTATCCTTACCTGTGGGCCCATGAATCCTCGAAAGCAGCCCCAAGGCGCTTGAAGCACGCATCGGACGGCGAGAACTCCCCCGACAAGTTGGGGATCAACTTTCACACCGTGGAGGTCAGGGACGGCCACTTGTGCTGCCACCAGTCAACACTGACCGTGTCAGCTGAAGACCGGGACGGAGTTCCATTTAAATGGAGTGGGCAGGCATTCAGGGGCGATGTGCATCGCAAGAAGCCGTGGGCCGAGCATGCAGCATGCACGCTATTTTTGGCAGATCCTGCAGTCCGAGAAACGGCTGCAAACATGGAACCGCCCAACAGCATCAGATCCGAGAGGGGGCTGCAACGCATCCGAGCCATCAGGGCTGCTGACGCTGCCAAGAGGGCTGCACGCGCTTTGCTGAAAATCGTGCTTGAATATCAATTTCTGGTTTTTTGCGTTTGGACTTCGTTGAAGTTTTGATTCAAGGCTAAGGGTTGAGGGACTTTCAAAGGTGCGCTTGACTTGATGGTCGGGGCTGCAGGAATTGGATTTGGCGCATGCGGCGAATTTGGTCTCGGGGTTTCCAAGAACTGTTTGTGCAGCTTCCAGTGGGTGGTCAGAAAGAATCCGTCGAACCGTAGCACCTGCTTTCGGGGGTTTAGGGATGACGGTAGGTGCAAGTATAGCTTGAGCATCTTCACAAGAGGCTTCGGCCGGATCTGGGAGAGGTGATTCCTTTCAACACGTCATTGTCCAACATGACGTAATAACCTTTGCCGCCCAAACCTCAAACCGGATCTCGAACCACATGCCTCGCCTGGATTGTCCGAGCCTTCGCAACCGATGCGCATCCGAAGCACCCTACTTGCTGTGACCAGGCGGCTGCTGTGCCGTGGCCAGGCCCAGCCACTTATCCGTGACAGGATTAGTAGGCTTAATGGCAAAATAATGGTGTGTGTACATCGTTCCATGTCATGTTCTGATATTCTGGTCTTTCTGGAATCACAGCACCCTCAACACTGCCGCCAACACGTGCAGACCATAAGTGGCTCCACAATATCAGATGTAAGTGGCTCAATTCACAGCCTTCCTTGTCACTGCACATGCCTGCCAAATTCGGGGCATATCCCACGGCGGGTTAGCAGTGTCGTATTGGACCATTTGCAGTCGGCAGCTCTTTCAAGCTTGTGGGCTGCATGTTCGGAGCTTCCCTTTTCGACACCCAACAGGGTAGAGCTCAGTGTCAGCATTCGCACAAGTACGAGCTTCCCATTCCGGTTTCTCGCAAGCAGCACTCGACGACTACTCGACGACTATCCATTTGGCCAGGGGGCATTACATGCAGCCAAAAAGCAGGCCCTGCTAAGCCCAAACTCCGTGAAGTTCAAAAAGCCCCGAACAACCCGTACTGCATCTCTTATTGCAGAACCGCTATCATCATCGTCACCCACGCTACAATCCTTATTAGTTTCAGTTATAAGTTCCCATATCGTATCAAACCATACTGTAACAACTGTTAGTGTAAAGCTCGTTAGATTCGCCCTTAGCGTCGTTTCGAAATTAACTTTAGTCTAGTCGAAATCTTTGTAATCGCAGCCCTCATAGTAGCATCCCTTATAATGAGCATCCGTTATCCTAGTATATAGCCCTTTCATCGCGGCCCTTACTTAAAGGATCATGGGACTTAGTAACTAGGGTTATTACTGAGGTAACTAGTACTTACTTATAACCCCAATTAAGGGACTTATAACTATAGTTACTAAGTCCGTGCTAGGTGGGTGACAAAAAAGTCCCATGATCCTCCAAGTAGAGCTACTGAAACCCTGCAGGCAGCCGCACGCCGAATCTTCAGGCGCGGGAGCGGCTCCTCGGAAAGCCAAGGCTACAGGAGGCCGTTAGGGTTTGCGGCATTAATAAATCGAATAGGGTTTTGGGGCCCACTATACTATTCATATAATAAGGAACCGCCAAAAATAGATTTAGTAATTATTAGGGTTACTTACCTTTGGTTAGTAGGGAATGGAATGGTAGTAAGAGTAGTTATAAGTTATAATTGTACCCCATTCCTCCGTTCCCTACTAGCAAAGGTAAGGTTAGGGCTTGGGGGAGGGTTTGGGATTATTGGTAGGCTCTTTTATATAGCGGCCTATCTACGGGATCTACAAGGCCTTTGTAAGGTTTGAGAAAATGCCGCTTCTCTGCATTTCAGAGGGATTTATGCCTTGCGGCTTCGGATAGCTGTCCATTGTGCACACTTTTTTTGGTGAGTCCGGAGGGGTCGTGCAGTCGTCACGCGAGGTTTTCTTCGGCCCCGAGTGCGTCGGTCTCTATTGACTTGGGCAGTCTCTGCATTCGTTCAGGGATGGTCGTGCCCGGACCACATATGGGCAGCTCGCAGGCTCCGCTGATACGACACGTCCGGAGCTGTCACTGCCCCTTGGCAGAGACTTTGTCTAGTAGATGTGACGTTTTGGCCAGCGCCACTCCAAGTTGGTTGGTTGTCTTAGTTTAAACAGCTCTTGGTCAGCATGCTAAAGTCTGAAAGTGCGCTGATCTGCTCTACCATGCTGCACTTTCGGATGCAGAGAATGTAGAGGTTATAGTTATCTTTACTGTCAGTTATCAATGCATGACTGTTAGTGTCATTACTATCATGATTGACACTAGTGGAGCCCAAAACTTACATAAGCTGAGGCTGTGCTCTGCGCGGCCGCAGCCATCGGAGTCAATTGCAACGAGCCTTTGGCCGCATTGTTCATCCCTAAACCCTAAACCCATATGGGTGGTTGTCAAAGTTATGGCCCCTTTTTGGGTCCCTATTATAATACGGCACCTAATTTTTTAGGGTTCCCAAAGAGGGACCCTAATTTTGACAACTACCCATATCGTTTTCGCTCAAGGCCTGGTCGTCCAGTCCGCCACTTTGGGATCATAGCTCTCTCTGGCTGCATCTATCCTGGGTCCTCCCATAAGGTCTTGTTTTCTGGTGCTGTTATAAGTCCTACTGCACTGGACGCTTCCGTCGTCGGTCGTCCTTTTCTGTCCTTCTCCCTGTCCTGAGTCATGTCAAACACAGGTGCCTTGGCTGAACTTAACAAGGGGGTTCAAGCCACCAAACCAACGGCAGGGAAAGGGTATTGGGTAGGTGATCACAACATGTACCTCGACTGACCTGGTCGTTAGTATCATTACTAGGCCCCGATTAGCTATTTACTTGCTTGGTGTTTCATCTGCCTACTCCCCAACCCTTGGAGTGATCTGCAGCTGACGACCCCCATGTAGTGACGTCTCACGTGTCAGACTCCGAACCATATGCCTCTGGATTGTCCGAGCGTGAGCGCCGAAACCCATATCGTAGTGATCCTGCTATGGGTGTTTCTGATCTTTATCTACATTTTGGATTCTGCAGCCAGTCCCGACTCAAGATAGTATTGTGGCAATCAGCGGCCGGATTTCGTTTGCTCCAAGACAGAATGGTCTATCCCCGATGGCTACGGCTCAAGAAAGTTGGGCTTACAGGGAAACTGGCTGCAGTCTACACGAGCCTCTTCTGGGAGTCATGTCCTTTGCTCGCCTCCTTCCTCCTCCCCCTGTGTCCCTGGATTTGACTGATGACGCCTCTGGTGGAGATGACAATGATTCTGTTGTGTGTGTGGAATCTTTGCAAGGAGTGGATCAGTGCGTAGACAGCGACTCTGAGGACTCCGACTGCAGGACCCCTAGAGCACGCGACTCAGATCCGGCCTATCTTCGGCATCACCTAGCCATGTTGACGGCTGACAGACGGGATCGGCCCCTGGAGGCTAAGGCTTTCCACCTTCTTAGGCGGGGCGAGCCCCCTTGCAAAACCGACATCCTTGCACTCTTTGATTTACTTCCCCGAAGCACCCTTAAACGTAGTCCTACTGGCAGGTATGTTGTTGCTGGGGCTTCCCCCAGGAGCCGGGAGGATCTTGTCACTTTCAGCCACTGCATGCCCCTCTTCACACTTGTGCTGAACCGATTCATGAGAGCACATGCCCCAGAAGCTCGGTACTCCACACTTGTCCTTCGTGAGGGATGCGCCTTGAGCCCACATAGGGACATTCGCAATGGGCCTACGAACGCCTGTATCTTCGGATTGTCTACGATGGGGGCTGAGGATGGGCTCTGGGTGCACCATTCTGACGGGAATGTATGGAAGGCTTTCAAGGGCCGTATGCTACCCGGCAAGGTCTTTTCAATTGATCAGCCGCTGTTTATCAACACGCGTGGGCTGTTGCATGCGGGACATTGTAACACCAGCTCGACCGTAAGGGGCAGATCGAGGGTCATTCTCGTAGCATTTTGCACGATTCATGTTTCCTCATTTCCCAGGGATTTTTCGGAGCAACTTCTGGATTTGGGTTTTCCTTTGCCAACCTGTCAGGAAATTCAGGCTGCAGCCTCCAAAGGACTTTCCTCGGAGTCGAATTACCGACAACTCAGGATATCTGAGGTGTTCGCAGAAAGGAGGCAAAGCACGCGACCGGAGCCTCTGGCAAGTGATGCTGCACCCACATACGTCAATAGTGATGACGAGGATGAGGTTATGGAAACCCTGCTGGATTGTGAGTCCTCCGCCTCTCTCTGACTCCCTGCCCCTTGTTTTCTCGAAGTCCTTACTTGCCGCCCCCTTTGTCTGTGTGTGCAAGACGCCCGACACCGCACTGTTTTTCTTCCCTCCCCCCCTTTTGCTTTGGACCTGCCCTTTCCTCTCTCTGCCCTGGAACTGACTCCTGGAAGCTTCGTTTGTTCAGTCAATCAATTCCTTTTCCGCTGGTTTTTCCCTGGGCCCCTGAACCGCGCTCTGCTAGGTTCAGCAGTCTAGGCCGAGCCATGGTCGGGACCTCATTGCTTACATGGCTGCTTTTTGGGCGACTGACCACTGGCTTCATCTGATGGTGATGGATGAACCCGACCTGACCAACTGGGGCTGGCTTTTGCTAGGGGGCGTTTTGCTCGTTTCTGGCATTGCACGTCTGGGGATCATTTTGTGGAGCTCTCTTTCTGGGCTTCGCCGCGACCTCCAGGAGATCAAGGCCTTGGGGGAACATCTGAGCATGCGACTGGACACGTGGAGCACGACTCACTCTGAAAATTTTGCTCGGTTGGAGCAAAATATTTTACTCCTTCTCCAGGACCACCGCAGAGCCGTGGTTTGTGAGCCGCAGAGCTTCATGCAACCGCTACTCTTGGAGAATTGGAACCAAACTCGTTTGGACATTCTCCAACAAATCAGGCTCTTGGGCTTAGAACTTCAGGACATGCGCCAGACCATGGGCGATCTCATCAAGGTTCAGGCTCTGATACGGAAGTCCTTAGTCCCTGTAACTACAGACACTCCTGCGGATATCAAGGAAATCAATGGGCATTTGTCTATGATTAGAGAAGGGATCGAACTGGACACACAGGGCCTGATCGGAGCGGTTCAAGGTATGGAAGAGCGACTGCAGCGCGTTCGCCAGGAACAACGTGCCCCTCCGGCGATGCACCCACAATTCCAGTCGGAAGTTTTGATGCAGCTCTCTGTCATTCGTGCTCAGCTGACCTCTGGAGGGCATTTGGAGAATGCCCCTGGGGCCGACCCGCCTCCATGGGCCTGACGTGCTCCGAAAACCGTTTAGTTTCCTCGGGAAACTTCCCGCCTTGTAACATAACTGGAACTGGAGTTTTTTCCCTTGTAATATAGCTGCAACACAGTTGGAACTGGAACTGTTTTTCGGGCCCCGCCCTCCCTTCTACCTACCTTGAGTCCTGCGACGAAAAAGAAGAGTTTTCGTGTAGCTGTTGAGCTGTCGTGTCATTTGCCTAGACCATGCAAGACTCTCCGACATGTGCGTCGTCAGTGCCTGGCTCTATCTTGTCAGCATACAACAACATGAATGACCTGTGGGAGTTGGACATCGTCCAGCCACCGCATTTGCTGCCTTTTCTTCCCTTCACGGCGGAAGAATTGGCTAGAAGACTCAACGACATGCCTCAATGGGTGGCCTATTGGGTAGCTGGGGAGATTCGCTTTTGGGTTCGTGGGTGTAGGCTTTCTTGGTGGTGGTTCTATACACGTCTTCTTGCACTTCAGGTGTATCTAGAAAGCCTTGATCGTGTTGCCTCCCAATTCCCTGCCCTCCATCCCGACGCTCTCTTAGATTGGTTTTGTTCAGAGGACGATGTTCTACTTTATCATCGTGAAGTAGTGGAGTGGACCGGGCGCATAGACTGTACTGCTGAAGCTATTGTTTGGGAAAATACTGGTATGCACCTACCCTGTTGGATCATCGTTTTAGGACCTTCCCCTATTGAAGGCCTCTACGGGTAGCGCGCCTATATCCCTCTTGCTGCTTTTCTGCACTGCCTGCCCTTGCCCTTGCCTTACTTGAACTGTTTTTGGACTGGGCGACTTGGCCCCTGTTGAGATCCTTAGCTGCAGTCAGTAAGAGTATCGACCTAAGCCGTCAGTCGCCCAGGGTAGTTCCATGGCCTCGCCCTCGGTGTTTACTTACAGACTTGCGCCTTGGGGACGTTCTGACCTGCCGACTCCGGGGCTGAGAAGTCAAGCTGCATCTTGGGGGGCTGGGGCCTTTGGGGGCCTACCCCAACCTTCTGTGCTTTGGCCTCTCGCTACAGCTTGAAAGCTCGCAACGCGCCTAGCTCGGAAACCTACAGAGTGCCTTTAGAATGAGGACCAGCAGCCGGGCTTTTCTACGGGAGGTCAGATGATTCGCCCAAGGGTCCCTCAAAGGACGGCTCTGGAACGGAAGGTGTCGTAAGCTGTGGCGTCCCCGCGCAGAGAGCGGGCCTACACGATCGACCGCAGGTAGCCTGAAGTAGTATCCCCGCGACTGCCACTTGCCATCAGGTGCTGAAACATGTGCCTGTTCTTATAACATGAGAGTCAGTTGTCTTTGGATTGTGGAGTCCTTGGTTTGTTTGGAATGTTCTCTGCATCTTAGGAGGGGGTTTTCTTTCTCCTTTCAATACTTGGTATTCAGAACGGTCTGCGAGTGAAGCCTGCACTGCTGCACTACGGTTGCTTCGTTGCACCCATGTCTCGGTCAAGGTAGCACTGTGGCATTCCTTTCTTACGCAAGAAGCATCCGCTGTAGATTCCTCTCGAATTCCGCCCGGAAAGTCTTTTCTAGGTTCGCCGCTTGTGAAGCGATGGACTCTCGTGACGATCCCAGGGCCGTCTTCATGGAGATCTCGGACCGTGGCACCCCGGCTGGAGTCCCTCTTCAATCAACGGCACGTGTGGTGCCTGCGGATCCCCACCAGCATGTGGTGCTTCAGACCCACGCCGATGCATGGGAAAAAGGGGCTTGGTTGCTGAGCCCAAACGGCGGGCTGTCTTGGGTTTTGCTGGCTTGCTTCGTGATCTACAACTGCTTCCAACTCCTTCGCTACCTCAGAAAGTGGATGCCAGTGATGGAAGCACCCACCAACCTGGGCGATGCCATGACCCAAGTCAAGGAGGAGGAGAGCCGGGATCCACCGTCGGCGCCAGCCCCTTCGGCACTGGCATCGGACCCTCCCTTTGTTGACACCAAGACCATGAATACAGGCACGACTGGAGCAGAAGACCAAGGCGACGCTGGGGGGTCGGCTGTCCAGGACCTTCCAGCAAAATCCGCCACTCCTTCTCCTGAGAAGGATGATGATGCGCCTGCGGAGGCTTTGCCGCAGCCGCTCACCACCATGGAGGTGGAGGCCCTGAGAGAACTTCGACAGAGCTTGCAAGACGTCAAGATGTGGGTGGAGGACTCCTCACACGCCGCAGCTGACAGAAACAAGGAACATCTTGCCTCCACCCTGACGGAGCTTAAACGTCTCCTGGACGGGAGCATCTACTCCCAACCCAGGTTGGAGGCCGCCATGAGAGATGCCTTCGAACCACTACAATCCTTGGTGGTGCCAACTTTGACGGGGCTCAAGAGTACACTGGGCCCTCTACCGGAGCATGGAGCTGACATCCGTGCCCTCAGGGAGGTCATCATCTCCATCGAGGACATTGCGACCCGTGCTTTGAAGGCTGTAGAGGACTCGACCTGGGACCAAAATGGCCGTCTCAATGCCCTCGGGAACCAGATCAGCACGGTCGGCACAGATGTTGGAAAAGGCCTCCAGCATGCCCACAGGAAGCTGGACTCCATACACGCTGCCCTCGGAACCAAACCAGCAGGCAGTGTTGATGGGGGTACCGACTTCACCAACATCCTGGTGGCTGTCAAGGACCTCCAGACTGAGATGAAGGCGATGAACCAGAACATGGAGAAGCTACAGACACAGGTACAGTACCTCGAAGGACGCATGGAGACTGCGCTTTCAAAGCTGGTGGCGGTGGAGCAGTCCACCAACAAGCTGGCAGCGGCGCGACCCAAAGCGCCGCCCCCAAGCTCACCGGCGCCGAACATGCCGGCGGAGGAGGCGCCTTTGCCCCCACCTTCGCAACCACCTGGCCAATGGCAGCCGCCCATGACCGGGCCTACAGTGGGGCCGTGTATGCCCTCGGCCACACGTGCGGGATCCGTCTCAGCACCGACGATGCGGCTGGCTCCACATGTGCAGCTCCTGCAGCCTACACCTCAGGTGCCACATAATGCACCCCACATGTCGCAAGGAAGTGTGGTGCAGAACTCGCCTGCAAATGAGATGGTGAACTTGGTCTGGAACGGGCAAGTCTTTCCTGTTCCAGCAGCGGCCGTGCAACATGGACCGTGAAAGTGGGATTCCTGCGAGTCTGCAGGCCTTGGAAGGCCTCTCACTGCCGTGCTGCATACATCCGGGGGTCAGCCGAGTCGAGGGTTTTTATGAGTTGTGGTTTTTACCTATAGTCTTGCTTGGGCCCCGGTCATCGGCTGACACCTGGATCTGTAAGCCTTTTTGGGGATCTCCCCTGCACTGCTGCACCTTTTAATCTTCACTTCCCTGCACTGTTTTCCTTGCTTTTAATGCACTGCCTGCCTTCCTGCCTTTCCTTACCTTGCACTGCACTGTTTTTTCTCCTGCTTCGTGCTCCCTTTCCTGTGGATACCTGGACACGAGCAATTAGTAACATACAGCCGCCGTACAGCCTCTCCACAGCCACAACGTAGGCTGTGGGCACCATGTACATACACCTAGAGCAAACCAGTCGAGGAGTCCGACGACAGTGGAAATGCTGACTCATGAGCGCAGTCTTTGAAAGGGGGCCATGTTTGTGGTGGTGTGATGCTTATGACGCTTGGTGGATGTCATATACTTGTGCGGTTGCCCCTGGTGTTGGTGCGTGTGCTTCTGCCTACTTTTCGAAAATGTGCGTGTATGGATGGATGTTGCTGCGACCCTTGGGTGGTGCTGCATGGGTGATGTCCCCCCCCCCCCCCCCCTCCCCCTCCTCCTGCCCTGCCCTGCCCACCCCCTCCCCCTCCCCTCGGAGGCTGCTGTGAGGTGTATCCCTCACTTGCTCATTACCGGGGGCCAACAACTGGGGGTATATTCCCCTATATCTGAAGGACTGGCAACAGGCTGCTTGAGCCTTTCGTGTGTAGGTCTGCTGAGTAGGAGTTTAGCCATGGTGCTGTGCTCTCGATACTTGCTGAAAACTTGCTGCGCGCTTTATTGGCGGAAACTGGATTGGATACAAGCAATGGACCTGAGTGAGAAGAGTGACCCCTTGCAGGGTGTTACTGGCCTCACTGAGACTGGCGTATTTGTCATGGGCCGCTGGGGGCCCCTGGGACCAGTCATGTCAATCTGGCGCGTGATGTGTCGAACTCTTGGACCTTCTGATACAATCAAAAATGCACCGACTGTGCACTGACTGTTCTGCTGCAAGGACCTGGACATACTTTCTGGCATAGCCTAGGCTGTGGTGATTATCCCGCTGTCAAGACCTCTACATAGAGGATCGTGGACGTGTCGTGGATGCTCAGGCGAAAGTCGTATAAACCCGATGCGATTGCTGTGAGCCACACGCATCAAGGTTTGCAGTTGTCTTTTCTGCATTGCTGGTGCTTCGGGATTGGCTTAGGGCTAGATGTTTGCGTTTCGGGTAGCCTTGCGAGGCAGCTTGAAGAAAGGCGCACATTCGACCTCTTACAGACCCCCTGCGGATCCACATGGCTGAGGGGGCTTTTCTCGCCTGAACCTACTGCATGTGAGCGGGTTGGATCTGTGACAGTACACCTTCAGGAAATACCACTGAGGGGTGGATGCCCTCGACTGGGGTGGCCCTCGAGACGGAGAAGCATATTTGATCTGTGTGCCTATTCCTGTCTTGCCATCCTTTGTTGGATTGTAGGATTGAAGGCTCCTCGATGTCGTTGGCTCGTGCCTTGTTTTCTTGCTTTTTGAGGCGCGATTGTTTTTGGTTGCGGCATCAACTTTGTCGTAACTGCTGATGGGCCTGGATGGTTGTGGATGGTTGTGGACTCGAGAACAAACCGGTTGAAGGATGGATCGCTGAAACTTTGTTAACGTAGAAAAAGTTGGTCCCAATGCGGGCTGACCTGATCTGTAGTGTCTTCAGTTGCTAAACCCTCGTCTGACTTGTCGAGCACGAGTGACAAAAATCCCCGAGACGAAAAACCCGATGAAGTTCCCCAGCACGCCGCAAACAAGAGACTTCTAGGACTTGACCCTTCAAAGCAATGCTTTTCCCAGCACGACCAAAGAGGTTAAGTAAGTCTTAGGATGCCCTGCACGTGGTAAAGTATTGCAGAGTTCTTGAACAAAACCTCCTAACAAGGAGAGCAATTCACAGCATCACAGGCAAGTACCCGTGCCCTGAAAGCCTTACATGGGTGGTTGTCAAAATGATGGTCCCTTTTTGGGTGCTGAATATACCACGGCACCTAATATTTAGGGTACCCAAAAAGCGATCATAATTTTGACAACTACCCACATAACAAGGCATTGCGTGCATTTGGATGCGAGTGACGCCTTGGTCCTTGGCCTTGGTGTCGGCGATCTTTGGGATCAGCGCTTGGGCCAGCAAGGGATCTCCAGCTTTAAAATAGGGGCCTAAATCATTGCCAATAATCTTCTTGGGGTTCCTTATTACAATTTTTGTATAATGGGCCCCAAAAGCCTATTCTATTTGTTAAGGCTCCTATATTGCGTGGGGCAATGCTTACAGCTACTTACAGCTTGTTTGTCAGGTTTATGTTTGGATTATAGGGTAGCTGAATCAGGCGCCTGCAGGCAGTCGTAGGGTTGGCTGACATCAGTAGCTGT
Source organism: Symbiodinium sp. CCMP2592 (assembly GCA_905221615.1). Lineage (NCBI taxonomy): Eukaryota > Dinophyceae > Suessiales > Symbiodiniaceae > Symbiodinium > Symbiodinium sp. CCMP2592. Next base: position 17,504 of record CAJNDT010006014.1, on the reverse strand, counting down.
GGCGAAAAAATCTCTGTACCGCAGACAAACGCTACCTAAAGATGGTTGGGAACCCATTTCTAAATGTAAACTGGCGATTGCATCCCACAGGACTGTCTTGAAGTAGCACAGCATGGGCCCCAACATCAACCCTGCACTGATGCTGGTCCTGAGCAGTAGCCCTAAAACCTAAAACGACCATAAACCAAAAGTCCGTTCCAAAGCGCGTCCAGGCCCGAGCCGGCACTCGAAGCGGCACTGCCGCATGTGGCGCAGCAAAGATGTCGAGCCGGTGGGCCACTGCCTCGGCAAGTTTGAAACTGGCGCCTTCCCGCAAATTTCAACGTTGGATTTTGTAACTTTCCCCTGCCGGCTTCCCAAGCCCAGATGCAAAAGGGTTTGTTTAGGCCTAGGGTTCTGCATAGGCATGACCGAAGCACAGATACGGTTACGACATCAAGATACGGAGAGGGTTCCTGCTTTAGCAGACATTGGAAATCAATACTGGGTGACTCCTTCTACTGGAATGATCAAAGATGCACATCACTCCCGACATATACCATGGATGGACAACACATTGATTTTTCGCCGAGCGAACCCGGTAGCGCAAGACTGGTTAAGATGGCAGCGACTTCTCGCGCAGCCTTGTTAGGTAGCTCCAGCCTGAAACTGCCAGGGTTGATGGGCAAACGGACAGTTGCCTTGCACTAGGAAAAAGGGTACTGCATAGCCACACAGCAAGTTATCAGCAAACTTCATTGTGCTTTTGACTGTCGTGCCCCAAAATCCTTGCAGGCGGTGGCACTCTTGGTAATCTCGATCGCACGACGCGTTGCTCGCACATCCACGGTTTCCAAGGCAAGTCTTTAACATTGCTTGGAAGCGTTCTAACTGCATACATGTCCATCAGCAGCAACACTCCAAGCCAACACACGGCCAAGGCTGGCGCTGTTTCGTCAGGCGCGAATCTCTGAATTCTGAGTTCGACTGCTTTCGAAAAAGTGTATGAGGGAAGGCATGCGAGCTTCGCATGATCTAAAGCTAAGCCTTGACAATGCCCCCACCGGACTGTAGACTGTAATGCAAAGGCTGCCACGAGAAAGCGCAAAGCTTCGGCGGATCTACTTGCACCTATCCATCGCTCTGTTTATCCATCTATCTAGTTACCCACCTTTCTCTCTCTGTACCCATTTATGTGTCGATTTGATTTGCTTGTCTATCTGTTCGTCTTTGTTTATTCATCTATCTACCTGTTGTGTTGTGTTTGCATCCTAATCATGGTTGCTTCGTTTACTTGGGTTTACACTCATCTGCATTGATTTCTCGAGGGCGCTATGTTTTCGTCTTGGTACTGACTCACATGCGTGCCTCATTGTGTATCCACCTGCACACGCAAATATGCAGACGCATGTGCGTTTGTGTATGTGTATATTTGTATATACATACCTACACATATCATTGTACGTACAAGATTTTTTATCACCTACTTACCAATTAGTTGTTTACATCAGTATTCACTCGTTGGTTTGTGTGTATATATATAGCATATACATACATATGTGTGTATTTTGTACTGTAAATATCTGCTAGTAATAATGATATCAGTATCATTCCTTACAACAAGACGGTCATGGCTCACTTGCAAGGCTAGTTAGTCACAGTATGTGTGAAGAAGCCCAGGGTGGTGAATCAAAGCTTTGGCACATTGCTGCATGTTAACCCGTACGACCAAATTGGGTTTTAGGAGATCCAAACTGGGACAGAGCCGAGCACCGGATGAGCACGTTTAGAATGAGGCCACAGCCTAGGCAACTTGGCTTTGTTGGCAGACGACCGACAAAAGCTACATACATAGCACCCTAATCAAGCAGGCTCCGTAGGGTCCAGGCAAACTGCTGCCCACTGTATATGCACCACAGACCCCCTGGCCCTAAAACGCCAAATATGGAGGAGAGTCGGGAGCAGCGAGGGGGGGGGGGCAATGTACTCCGTCATTCGTCTTGGACTGGTGAAGCACGGCTGGCTGTGCCGAATTGTACGTGTTGAAACCGCTACATGCTTGTCCAGGTTAAACCCTAAAACCCTCAGCTCAAACCCAAGACAGGCCCGCGCCGCGGGCCGAGCCACACCACCTGCGGCTGTAGCCTTGGCCCGGCTTGGGCCCAGCAGCGATGAGGCCAACAAGGAGGCATTGAGGACCTGTTGCGTTTAGGGTTTAGTTTAAACTTGGGTTCAGTTTTTGCGAAACATCGTTGACAAGGTTTGCGTGCACAGCGCCGACGATCGTGAGAGCTCGGGCGAGTTGTTCTTGAGCATACATCGCAGCCTTCGTTGCCAGTCGAGAGGCAGCTGACGCGTCGCAGCCAAGCAAGCGCCCTCGCGTCGAGAGCGGGCCCTTGACCAAGACGTTTGGGTCAGGGAGTTAAAGCCCCTTTTCCCACTAACCCAGACGGACACTACTCAAAAGTATGTCTACCGTACCGATTCTGCTGCTCTCACCTGCTGCCTCGGGTTGCAAATGCGGTTACCTTTAACCAGAAACTAATTCCTGTCTCGGCGGTCGAGGCAGTCGCTACGAGGACCCCTACCACTCCAACACGCTACAGTTTCAATGCTACTTCCACTATTTCAGGAGGAGTGGTAGGCCGTTGTCGTAGTAGTAGTGGTAGCAGCAGCAACAGCAGCGGGAGGAGTAGTAGTGGTAGTAGTAAGTGGTGTCAGTAATACTAGTCGTGGTGGTAGTTCTGGTAGTGGTAGTGGCAGCGGCCGTGGCAGTAGTAGTAGTAGTCGTCGTCGTTGTTGTCCTGAGAGTCTTCGCAGTCGGCATAGTAGTGGTAAATGGTACTGGTAGGGGTGGTAGTAGTCGTCACGTCGTAGTCGTAATCGTAGCCTGCTAGTGGTAGGGGTCGGGCAGTGGTAGTGGGAGTGGTGGTCGTAGTTAGTTGTCGCTGTCGTCGCCGTCGTCGTCGTAGTAGTAGCAGTAGGAGTAGGACAAGAAGTAGGACAAGTAGGAGTAGTACTAGCAGTAGGAGTAGCAGCAGCTGTAGTAGTAGTACTCGGGGTAGCAGAACTGGCACGGCAGGGCCTATGGCGTAAACGACATCCTTGCATGCGCAAATCTTGTCTCAGGCCTAGCAAAGTCCGGCTTCGCCAGGTACCCATGGCGGTCACGGGGGTTGGGCTTGTGCTCCCTTGCGATCTCTTTGTTTCATAAGGTTTCGGGATCCTCAAGGTTCGTCTTCACTCCGACACATGTTCAGAACGGAGGAAGCTCCTTTCGGTGCATGGGAGCCTGCTGAGACTTGATGGGGGACAGGTTGCTGTTTCAGTATGTTGGGCGCCCCGCTCCTCCTGCGACCTCAGTCCTTCCTGCTAGAACACTTGACACAGGCGAAAAATTGTCATCCCCCAACAATCGTGGCTTTTGCGAATAACGGCCAGCACCCCCGACCGAAAGAGTTCGTCTACTATAGCGGGATGCGGAGTTTATGATGCTGTTCCGAAGGGTTTCTCGAGCAATGAAGAAGCCGTTTAAATGTTCAAATATACATACATACATACATATGTATATGTATATGTATATGTATATGTATATGTATATGTATATGTATATGTATATGTATATGTATATGTATATGTATATGTATATGTATATGTATATGTATATGTATGTATATATGCATATATACACAGCATGGACGTGTTTCTGTGTGTGTCTATCTTTGTGCTTGAGTAGTAGTAGTTGTAGCGGTAGTAGCAGTAGTAGTAGTAGCAGCAGCAGCAGTAGCAGCAGCCAAAGCCCTACTCCAGCTTAAAGACCCCTATAATTCAACCCAAGCGCTCCTGACCCCGCAGGTGCTCCTCCGCTATGCCGGGTCCAAGGAGGCGAAGGATCCGGTACGTTGCTGGGATTTCGAAAGGCTTCGCTGAATGTTTTTGGGGCTTAAAGTCGCGTCATCACCCCGCAAGGTGTATAAATTGTTTTGCAATGATTCTCGCTTCTCTTGTGGGGAAGTGGCAATGCTGGTAATGCAGTGAGCGCTACCACTGTCACCAGTATTGACAGGATTACTTGCAGAGCTGCTACTTGTAGCAGAGAATCACTGTCGCAGAAGCACTGCTTCTACAAAGGTGCATGCTAGCGTTGGCCTCCTTGCAATGAGAAGAGTCGTCACCTTATGTATTCTTATGTTCGTTTTGACACCACGGGCGAGGCGAATCACTGTGGATTCGTACATTCCTTAAATAGCTATGTAGTCCATGTAACCCCACTGGCAAGTTTCGAAGAATTTAATTAGGCCCTCCGCTGCTCATCGCAAGTGAACCCACGTTGCGGGACCGACTGGGAGACTTTTGCTTCGTCTCAGGCCACAAGGCCGTGACTCGGAGTCGGGAGGATGCCGAGCAGAAGATGCTGAAGCCCGCGGCTTTCTCTTCTTCTCCTTGAGTTTTGCAGCTCCACTTGTTCGCACGGATAGGATTTCTACATTTCCTACTTTCGCGACTCCTGGAGGAAAGTGTATCTTTACTAAACTGATGCTTTGAGTGAAGTTTTGGGCCAACGAGGAACCCGAGACTCGGAATCCAAAAGGCTCAGATTCCAAGGTTGCGCAATTCCTGTGTGAGTCAGATCCGAGAAACCCGTAAATTCCGAAGCCGTCGTTGATGAAGGATTCTGCAATCCCGACTGAAGGCTTGTGGACGACTTCATGGCCGACGCTTGTGCGAGCTTCCCGAGTGTTTGCAGGCGCAGAGGGCACGGGGGGCCGGTTACCAATAAACGTCAAGAGTTCCAAGCATTCAATTCTGAGCCCATCTTGATTGCTCGGCGAACAGGTCAGTCTCTGAGTGCGCGTGCGGCACCTGGCAGGGCGGTTCCAGTCGGAAGGGCCTCATGATCGGGCGCTTTAGCGAAAAATCCTTCCGCTAACAACTCGCTGGACTACGCAAAAGATCATGGAAGCGCAATCGGGAGACTCCAAGCAGTGCGTCGAAAGTCCTCATCACCCAGGGTCTCAACCTTCAAACAGTACCTACAGCTCAGTTCCCTGAAGCCATCCTTTGCCACGGTGTCCCGCCATGTAGTGGACACCCTCTATTTGGTGTCCAGTCTGAGTTGATGCCCTGTTTCCGCGGTCTCTTCGCAAACAGTAGTAGTCGTCTTCACCCCGACTTCCGTAGGTTCCCAGCATCTCTACTTGAAGCAATTGCATGCTCAACGTCACCTCTTGAAACAGGATCCCGCCTCCAAGCGCAGAAACGGCAGAGCGGGCAGAATCGGGAAGCGTAAGGGAGCCAAGAATGACAGTGTAAACTCTGAACCCGAAGCCCAAAGAGAGCCTCCATGCTTGTTGAGGCCGTGTAGGATCCGATCCGAGCCCAGGTCTGCTTTGAAAGGCGGACAAATGGCCGGAGACCTCGGTTGGGTCGACCGCCCGGATCCGGAAGCCCAGCGCCTGGCACTGAAAAGCATCTTGAAGGTCTTTCAGGGCCCTGTAAGGGATCCTCTGAGGGCTTGATCCTGGGTGAACCCGTGCAAGCTTCATGAAACTTGCTGTGCGGTCAGGAAGCAAAAGCAAGAGAAAGACAAGGCGGGCCCAACTTGGTGTGTTTGTTGAGGTTTCAGGGCTGTTTGAGCAGCATCAATTAATTACGTCGATTGGCCATTCGTGACTTACGTCGCATGTCCAGGGTTTTCTGAGCAAAGTTGTAGTTTATGGATGTTGATGCATTGCGTCCCGTTGCTCACAGTAATGCATCTCTCCCATGCTTGAGAGTAATTAACATACTTCTGAAGACCAGTTTGTGCCACTGCGCATGACGGATCTCCGAGCGCGTGAGAGAGAGAGAGAGAGAGAGAGAGAGAGAGAGAGAGCGAGCGAGCGAGACTTGCAAGCATTCTAGCCGGAAGAGTACTGCACCCGCTGCTGGACGTTGATCTAGCTGTGAGTCAGGTAAAACAGTTGTTGTCCTTCTCGAAGCGGGGGACTTACCTCCTTGGAAAGTTCGTGTATAGCCGAGCCGTCCGGAGAACAACTCTGGGGCGCAAGCCATTCCCACCAAGAGCACCCGCGCGGACTCGCACGGAGTGGGGGCCTGAACGCTGCCCCTGCCTCCCACCTGGAAGAGAGGGAGAGAGAGAGAGAGAGAGAGAGAGAGAGAGAGAGAGAGAAAGAGATGGCAACCGACCCCTCTGGCCGAGCTGAAGAAGAAAGAGATAGTCAAGCGCGTACCCAAGATCCACCCGCCATCAGTCTAAGTGGGTAAAAGGGGGAAACAGTCCTGTGATACACATGTCTCTGGGTACCGGTGTTGCTAGGAAGCCCCGCTCACTCAGTCAAACAACTGCAGCCTTTAGGCGAGCAAACAAAAGGGGGGATAGTCCTGTGATCCATAATGTTTTGTTACAACGGTGTGTGCTTCGAACAACCCCACAAGTATAGTAGCCGCGAAAAGCGGGACAGTCCTGTGATCCATACGGTGTCTGTTACAACGGTGTGTGCTTCCAACCCCGCACGTGTAGTAGTCGATCAAGCCTGGCCAAACAGTAGCAGTGGCGGAATGTACTGTGAAACATGTATGCTTCGCATGTTTATCCACCCAGACCCTTGCTGCACACTTCCCGAAAACTCTAGGTCCGGTCCTTGGCAGAGTGTTGCAGAGAATCGGGGAAGTGTAATCAGGCCACTGTAACTACCAGGGGGAACTTGTCTGTCGTAGGCCTAAGGACTTTGCTGTAGTGAGCGCGGGGACGAGGCCGGGATGCAGGCTAGTGTTCAGGGGGGTGGTTTGACTGACAGATAGACTCTACCAAACAGCCGGGGAACGGCCCCGAGCAACACAGCCCCAATGCCCCTTCCACCAAAAAAGGGGAAAGGGGACGCCTGGGCGCAGGCTCATGGAGCCTTTCCCCTGCGAAGTGAAGTGAAGCGAGAAAGAGAGAGAGAGAGAGAGAGAGCCACTCGAACTGCGGGATTTGCGGACCGTTGCGGGGGTAGGCCTTCGGGCCAGGGTCCTTTTAGGGCCCACAGCCCTCAGCAAGCAAGCAAGCAAGAGAGTGAATTTGGGGGGGCGCTAAGCGCCGGGGAAGAGGGTCGCTCCCTCTTCCGCTACCCTCGCGAAAGAAAGAGAGATTTGGCATCCGGAAGTTAGTTGTGGGAGCTGGCCCGACGAATGCCAGGACTTTGGGAGCCTCAAGTTGATGATTTCCAGTACGCATCGCGTGCGCAGCAAATGAATAAAAAGCCAAGTATAAGCAGTACAGGCCGTGAAGAGTATATAGTTCCCAAGCTCCCGAGTGCTTGGACCCGAGCCCCTGGAGAGACCTCACCCGACATGTCCGAGTTCTGAGAGCGTAAAGCCCCACAACAATCGTAAACCTAGAGAAGCCCCGACAACTCCAATGCAACGACCTCTCTTTCTGCCGTCGCAGGCGCCTCCCAAGCTGCCGCTTCCCAGCAGCGTGTTGAAGGCGGCCGTGGAGCCCCTCAGAGCTGTGAAAGAGGGGAAGAAGATGAAGGGTCTTCTTATAGGGAAGGCTTACAAGGGCTACGGGTTGGCACGGACTGCTGCTTAAAGGGGCGGCTCACGGTTCCATGAGGGGCCCGCTTCATGGCCTCGGCCCCTTAAACTGTTAGGGTCCGTTGATGTTGTAATCTGGAGCCTCTGCTTCCGACGTTTGAGACAACTGCAGTGCCTGGGGGTCGAAACTCCTCGAGGGGGTTGATACCTGAAACTATCCAAACCCTTGCAATTGCGAGGGAGAGGATCTGCTTGCGCCATTTACCGATGTGTATTACTGGGCGCTTTGCTGTTATTTCCTTGTTCGGCGCGCATGGAGAGTAGGGTCCTTTGGTTATTTCTGCCCCCCTCGAGCTCGCACAGGAAATATTCTGAAATGTATGCTGAAGCCGGGCGATGCGCACCAACGCACACTTATCATGTGCCCTGCTGTCCTCATCATCTGTGATACTGCCACTTCAGTGGAGACATATCGGCAAATGTCAGACTTGACTGTCGCTGCATGTCGTAGCAATAAACGGTGAGAGATGCTTGCTGACATCATGCTGTATCACTTCTTCAGTAGTACCGATCTTCCTGTTCACATGTTAGAGTGCAACTGCGTATGTAACAGCTCAATCCTGCTAGGTTTCCTTCCATCTTGGCTTTGGATGTTTAGGGTTTCGTTGTGACGGCCGAACGAGAAGTCTTTCGTATCGGGCCAGCTGTCATACCCGAACAGGGAGTTCTAACTTAGACACTTGAAACCTAATCTTCGATATAAGTACTAGCTGTACAGGGAGGTATTTGGCTAGTGTTAGCGATAAAGACGACATCCCTTTTAGCATGAAGTCTTCAGATTGAAAGTGATTGAGTAATTACCTTTTATGCAGCTGCCCTTCGCACATACAGCTGCAGCAATCAAGCGTTGGCTACATGGTTGCCTGCTCCTGAGCCGAGCCTGCGCAGAGAGGTTGTGCATTATCGTAAACCGGACAACAGCATGCCCATACCCTCAGCAACTCTTGCACCGCCTCAGAGCGAAAGAGAGTAAAGCTCTCGAATCCGAGGCTCGGCATCGGAGAGCTAGGGGATGTCCTCACCTCCGAGATCGGGGAGCCTCAGCTACCAAGATTTTAGGATACTTCGGCGCAGTTGCCGCTGCACAGTGGTTGCACAGAGACTCCACATGTTCGACTCATGGAAGGACGAATCGCTGTTCGCAAGCAGCCCCAGCTCTTTGAAGCCTCGCCAAGGTTCACCTTGTGCAGCGGACGGACCCTGGGCGAAGTTTATTCAGAGTGAGGGGAGGGAAACTGTTTGCTCCGAGGGAGGAGGGAGGAAGGATGAGCTTTACGGTAGGGGTGGATGGCTCAAAACATGACAGGAACAAACTGAACTAGAAAGTACCGAACTGCCATAGCATGGCCGAATACAGAGAGACTTCGGCAGGAACCGAAAGTCGTGGCCTTAGTACGGCCAAGCAATCAGTGTCTGTCTAGCAGCATGAAGAGCAAGTAGTAGTAAAGTAGCGAGTAGTGAAACTGGCGTCGTCGTCGAGCTGGTGGTACTGGTGTTGCTGGTGGTGGCGTGGCTGTGGTGGTAGTCCGGAGGGGTAGCAGTGGTACTAGTAGTAACAGTAGCTTTTGCAGATCTCGGAAACGCACAGTCAACGTACGAGGACCCCTCTAGCTTCTGGTGTGCATATCGGAACTTGACTTAGGTTTTTGAAATTTTGAAGTTACTAGCGAAAGAAGCCCAAGCAGTGGTTGCAGAGGCCAGCAGAAGCAATAGTCGCCAGAGACCACTTGCAAGCAAGTCCGGCAAGCTCAGCAGTTGAGGCGTGACAGCGAAGACCTCCCGTGAGCAAAGCAAATTTGCCAGAGCCCGTGCATCCGCATTTGTCCTTTTGCCTCGCGAAGCAATATTTTGAAGCAAGGATTGGCTTAGCAGACATGGTGAGATATGTCAGCTTTCTGCGGATGTGCCGTCGACAGTGCTGCAGACGCCCTTGCTCGGAGCGACAGAAAAGAATGATGTCGCTGGTCCACATCAAAGGAATGATTGCTGAGATCCTTATGAGACCATGCGGGGTAGCCGGGTTCATGCCAGTGGTTTCGACTTGGTCTTTCAAAACGGTCGAGGTACCGGACTAAGCATCCAAGAACAGTCATGACGGATTAGCACGCTTTAGCCTTTCACACGCTTCTGGGAAAGCGCAGGAGCCAGGGCTGATGCCGGAGGTCCGTTTCACAGCTCGAACACTCGGGTGCTCCTTGCTGGAAAGCTCTGTAAACCTGAGCGGCATGCTCTCAGAACGAAGGTTGCAATGGTGCAAGTGCTGAGAAATTGTTACACCACTCGAGGTTTTTTTCATTTCTGCGTCAGGGTAAAACGGGTTCTGCCACATTTCATGCACGGGGCACTGGTGAGTTCGCGATGGCCAGAGCAGCGAGTGGTACGTGCATGCTTTGGTGGGTGGAAGTGGATGTGGCAAAAGCACGTTCCAGCGTCATCGATCTTGCAGCTGAAGCCGGGCTTTCTCCTAGAGCCAGTCCAAAGCCGAGCCATTCAAAAGCACGGGGGTGAATGTGCAGCCTGATTCCGGGTTTAACCGTTCCATCAGCAGGCCAGGACAATCCCAAAGTTCACCGGCCTTTGATCTCACGCTTTGCCCAACAGCCCTCTGGACATTAGCACCATAAGATAATAATCGTCATCATCGCACCAGTTACAATTGCTACAGACCTCCCCAGATCTCAACTCTGGACGTCAGATCTTGCCATAAGTTCTACTGTTGCCGTTGCTGTCATGGTAGGCGAAGTGGTTTTGGTACAAGCACTTGTACGTGAATTAAGGCGAGGATTCTGCACAAGAACTAAATGCGGTGGTGATATCTGCTGGTTAGGTGGGTGAAATTGGCGATGGCGACCCACGGGCCACAATGACAATTACTCCACTCATGGCCCTGTGCAGGCCACAAGCCTCTCCAGGGTGGGCACGCACACCAGCTACTTGGATCTCTTGTGGCAGGTTCGGGGGGCCTTTGCGCATGAAGGCCAAAGACTGAGGTTGCGGAAGGCTGAACTGTTTCTCCGCTTGGCTTCCGTCTTGCGGCTACAAGCAGCAACCTTGGGCGCAAGTTACGGTTTAGACGCAGAAGTCTCCACTTCTGCTCCTGAACCTGAACCAGAGTTGTAGGATTGTGGGATCCTGCACTTCCAGAGGAGTCCAGAGTTCGAAGCCCAAGATAAGGTGACTTCTGCACTCGCCACTTGGAAAGCACAGAGGAAGCGCAGCTTGATAGGTCGTCTCCGCGGAATGACCGCGAGTGATGCCAGGCAATTGAATTGGGTTTAGAGTGTGGGAGCCTCCGCTTGGGCCCCTTGACAACGTCGCAATCGTAGCCCTGGAAACAACACTGGCATAATCTTGCCAGCGGAGATCTTGAAGCGCGGGCCTCCACAACGGATGGACAGCGTCATGATGCAGCCCATCGTACGGGTTGAGCCGTTTGAAGGTTTCCGAATACCAACCCCAGCAGCCTCGAAAGACTGTGAATGGAGCCTCGAACCGCCGGCTTACGTGTCAGCTCACAACAACTAAGGCAGCAGAAGGAGGTATAGGAGTCATCAATCAATAACAGCCTTCGCCCGAGTGTGAGTGTCACAAACGGGAGTTTCCCTTATTCTGGGGTCCGTATAATAGGGATCCTACTATTTAAGGTACAATGCTAGGGTCCCCCATTTTCGGAAACTCCCAAATGCCAGCAACGTCAAGCTTCAGAGCAGCACCGATTGGCCCCGGGTTCTGAGAAGCTTTCAGGGCCTCCCTTGGAGGCATCGAAGCCGGGATCTCGGATCTTGGGCTGAGCCCTGGCGGGTGGCTTTCGGAAGCGCTTTGGAGTTTTGGGGTTCGGTTAGCGTCTTAGCTTGGCGTGCAGTACCGGGTACCGGGTGTTAGGGAGCTGAGGGTTGAGCGTTTTGTGACTGCTGTGGTGGTGTCTTAGGCCTCAGCTCCAATTGCCTGACAGCTTCCGCAGCCGTCCTTCCAACGAATCCTAAGCAGCACAAGTTGCAGAACTCAAACCCACAGACTCTTACTCGGGCCAACAGGGAGACTTGTCCCACAGTCTCGCAGCCTTGAACACTAAACGCCATCAGTCCTGACCTTTGCTCAAGATACCCAAATTCAAACTCCACTCAAGCCAAGCCATATACGACAAAACGCAAACACTTTCGCATGCAAACGTATACATACATGTGTAGGCAGGTAGATGATTAGACACAGTTGGGACGCTGACTCCGAAAGATCGCAGCTGCCGAACCATGATTGCGACAATGCAGCTGCTCAGTTGCGGAGTTCAACAACCCTCGAACCAGAAATGATCACCGCATCGAACCTTAACAGCCCCATGGCAGACAGAACACTGAAGCCTCAAAAGGCTGCTGCTGAACCGGCGGTATGACGAGTTGAGCATCCCAAGACGGGCGCAATGCCCAAGAGATGGTGTTGTTTTGCTGGGTGGTGTGTCTTTAGACTCTAGACGTTTTTGGAACACTATCTTGTCGTTTCGGCTTACCGGGTGTGGGCTTCACCATGTTTGCGGATGGGCTCAGGGCCTTTGGGAGTTCGGCTTTTGGGAGTTGGAGCTGTGGGGTGTCTAGTAGTCACAGTCTTGATATCGGCGTTCGAGCTCAAGGCTTTTCGGAAAGTGATTGTTCATGCAACGAGTTGCCGAGCCCAAGATCGGTGCTTCTGGCTGTGGAGGGGCCCCATCTTGTCCGTAAGGTAGCCGAGCCTTGGCATGAGTTTGCAGTTTGACCCTGGAACCCCAAAGCTCAAGCCGCCTACGCAGGCGGCCGACTTCCGAACCGAGACTGATTGGAGGATACAGCTCAGGCTTGCAGCGTCAGGGCTCTTGAGGTTGCAGGTTCTTAAGTTGTTTGTTTGGGGCTTCGGGTCTGGAGTTTAGGGTTCAAGGCTTGGTCGGACATTCGTTGGTCAGCCTCAAGGCTTGGAAGGTAACTGTCACAAAGAGGTTTGCAGAGTGGTTTGCTTCTCGCACATGTGCCCGAAGCCGAGACCACCATCACCACATCCACATTGCGTGGATTTGTTGAGCTGGTTCGACAGGATGGGTGAAGTCCAGACCCTCCAGATTCGAGGTGTAAAATGCATGCCCAACCGGTTACGCTGTACAAGCTGCCTGTACCGTTACATACCTGAAGAGGCTCAGCGTGCTGCTCCTGCGAACTGATGCCTTCAGTTCCCGGCCCTTGCGGACTGAGAGACGTACACTTGCAGCATAACTGTTTGACGTGATATCTTCATTGCCGTGTATGCACCCTGATGCACCCCTTAAGCCCGAAACCTAACCTAGGGTGTCTAGGCTAGATATTGCAGGGTTTGGGTTTCGGATGTCCCAACATGCGATGCCCGGACTCCCCGAATCGCTCAACCTCCAGCTCAGTGCAGGCCGTTCTCGCCGGAGAGGGAGCAGAGGCCATCTGGATTTGTGTTCGGTTCCGGTGTTCTCGGTTTTTTTTTTCGAAGTCCCTGCTGCCTGTTCGCAGTAGCACTATTACTAGTACTAGCTAGTAATAGCACTAGTAGTAGTAGTAGTAGTAGAAGTAGTAGTTTTTGTCTACAGGCTGCCCAGCAGTACCCCTTTGCCTGTTTCATTTTAGATCAGTTACACGCAAAAGCTTGCAATTCTGCGTGGATATTTGTTCGGGAGCGGGTGTGCTTGTGCTGTTGTTTGTTCGGCTTCTCTTGCTTACAGAGAAAGAGACGGGACGGGACGAACGAAGGAAAGCTTGAAAGAAGAAAAGAATGCAACAACGAACACATTACATGATAACCAGAAAGTGAGAGCAAAAGAAAGACAAGCTAAAGAAAACAAGCAAGCAAACACGAAAGAAAACCAGAAAGCTAGAACGACAAAAGAAAGACAGACAGAAAGAACACGAATGAACGCATAGGAAAGAACGCACCACAACGATAGAACGAACTAAAGAAATAAGGAAATGTCCGCGGCCGAATGATACAGGACACAGGGAAAGAAGGGATCAAAGAGCAAGAGCGAGAGAGAGTGCAAATAAGAATTAATCACGCAACAAATAAAGACAGGAAGGAAAACCACAGAGAGCAAGATACAAAGAACAACACCAAAACAGAAATGAAGCAGTAGTAAAAGAAATGAAGATAGGAAGAAAACGTGCGCGAATGAAATACGTAAAGAAAGGAAGGAAGCAAGAAATAACGAAGCAAAGGACTTGCAAGCAAGCATTCCGAGATGCAATAGTGCAGGGCGACTTGCAGACGTTGCAATGCTCGTCGCCGTCCGTCACCTCGTGCTCGTTGCTGTTGTCGTCGGTTCTCGTCGATGTAGTATTCGCCGCCCTGGCGGTTTGGTGGTGGCAGTAGCAGCACCAGCAGCTGACAGGACGTGAAGCATGCATAGGAGGACAATTGGACAGTCATCGCTTACATGTTTGCGCAACACTCGGACGAGACTCGGCTTGTACTCAATGGTGCCATGGGTAGCAGGTGGCACGCAGTAAGAGTTGTGACATCGGGCAATTGCAGAGCTACGTGTAATGTCAGCAGTCAATCCAGGAGGAGCCAATTCGCCTCGACACCGGCCCTGCCATCTCTAGCATTGGCCCTAGACATTGGTCATTCGAATTTAGATTTCGGAGTCTAGGCCTTAGCATCTCGGACCGTCGAAGAACATTTGTTTGGTGAGTGAGCTGGCACGCCTGTATCTTCCACTCTGAGTCGGTCTTACAGCACTTATCGTGAACAGGTTCGTGCGAACACGAAATTATAAATCGCCTCCATCTACCCCTGTTCAGGTACAATTACGGTAGGTCCTAAGCGCAGGTTCAGCTGCGGAAAGCCTATGCCTCTTGCATACCTCAGGTAAAGACCCGCGCACCGGTCATGGCGGCGACAGCTCGTGGCTGGGCACAGGCACCTGGCTGGGCAATGGTGGTGTCTGAGTCCAGATCAAGAAATGTCAGCTACTTTTGCGTGACCTTGTGGTAAGAAGGCCATAGGCCACAACTTCTCGCTTCAAGCTGGTAAGGAGTTCGAGATCAACGAAAAATCCTGTGAGAGTTTTGGGAACTGAAAACAGAAGGGTTCCTTGAAGGCTCGCAAGCTCAAAGAGTGAAGGTCGCAACGCAACTCGGGGATGTGAGGCAACTTGTCAAACCACGGTTTGTGGCTTTAGGCCCGGTTGAACGAATCTCTGGTTTAACACTCCTAAGAACTTCAAGGTATGCTAGCTTCATCTTATGAGGGCAAGGTTCAGAATGATGCAATTGTGTTAAGAGTGGTACAGGAGTCTGTAGTCGATGTCATGAAAAGAAACGGTTGTGGCCGAACCTCTTATGTTTCTTCATCACGAAGTGCATGTTCGGATGTGTTGATGCGACTTGCACACGAGGCTCGCTAGCGGCTGCTTCGGCATGAGATTGTGCATGACCTTCGCGATCAAGCCGACTCTCAGTTATACGTTGAACATGTCTGCTACTGTTGTCGACGGGTGCTTCTGTACGCTGTGGCCACTTTCGCACGTCCGGAACCTAGTTCATTTCCATCCTGAGGGCCTTTTTACAATCAATGCAAGCTTCCGTCGGCTTGCTTGTCAGTGGCACAGTAGTCCTCCATACAGAGTTAGATGACAGAGCACCTGGCTAGGTTGCATGTACCCAGCACTGTCAACTCTGACGCCAGCACGCTTTGTGCACGCACTGGGTAAGTTCTGCGGCATTTAGCAATCCTCCACAACAGGTTTCCGAGTGGATTTGTTGTGGTACATCTTCGGAGCTTCCCAAGACAAGTGAACTGAGTGTTGGCGACCTGCTGTTTCACACACACACACACATATCTGCAGCGCTTGAAAAAGATTGCATTTGGCACAGCACCCGGCACCGATGCAGCGGATGGCAAAAATCTCTGGGTAAACATTACTTATGTAGCCTAGTAACCCCGTGTGCCGTAAACTTTCGCAGGAGCGAATAAAAGTCCTGTTAGTGTTCCGCAATGCGAAAGTGCTGAGAGGTCTAAATACTCGAGGGTCTAGGAGCCCAAAACACTGGAAGGTTTCATAGAATCAATAACATGAATATTTTGGAGTTTCTCGGCTTGCGCTGCCCAGAGAGTCTCAAGCATTGGTTGCATTGGCTTTCTCAGGACCTTCCATGGTTTTAACCTCCTAGATCCCCCAAACAGTGGGACCCCTCATAGTTTTAGAGCTCTTTGGGCGCGAAATTGTAGAGAGGCGCGACCTTGTAAAAAAAAAACAAGTACCGGCGGATTCCGGGATTCCGGAGTTCCATTGAAATTGAGCGTCGGCGCGACCGGGTGCAACATCCTAGAAAGCAGGGTTGCACCTGGCTTATCACGAAAGCTAGCGTAGCTAGTCTTTCGTTTCTACTACGTCAGTCGTGTTCCCCGGTCGCGAACCAAACCGCGCAATTCCTTGACATCCCGGCCAAACCAGTGGGCCTCTCCCCACCCCCCTCCTTGATTTCCAGACAACCAACCCCCCCCACCCTAAACTGCACTGTACCCGCACGAAACATCGGCCACACCGATGCGAAAGGCACTTCAAGTGCAGGATGTGCTGTACAAACGGCATGTCGGTCTTCGTGTATTTCTGTCAACCTCGGAGCCAACAACAACAACAACTCACGCAAACACGAAACATCGGCCACACCGATGCGAAAGGCACTTGGAGTGATGGCATATCGGTCTTCGCGCGTTTACGTCAACGTCGGAGCCAACAACAAGAACAACAACCACCCATTTCAACGGCTCCGATAGTCAGAAACACGGAAAATCCAAGACTTTTCAGGGATGGTTGCTGGAAAAGGAAGCATTCACCGGCAAATTCTATGATGTTCGTGGATTTGTAGGTCTCCGCTGAT
Source organism: Symbiodinium sp. CCMP2592 (assembly GCA_905221615.1). NCBI lineage: Eukaryota > Dinophyceae > Suessiales > Symbiodiniaceae > Symbiodinium > Symbiodinium sp. CCMP2592. The sequence continues at coordinate 1,083 of CAJNDT010006014.1, read as the reverse complement.
TTCCGCGTCTCCAACTAAAAACGGGTCTGGATTTTCTTTTGCCAAATTCTGCTTATAAAATGCGCCATTTATGTTAGGCCGCGGGTGAATTTCGGGGTTGTCTCGCATAGGCATATGTCCAGGTTTATCTCATAGATCCAGTGGGTCATATCAGTAGTCCAGTAGGCACAACGAAGTGCACTTGCATTTCTGGGAATCGTCGTGGTCTAGCTCTTGAGAAGTATACTCCCAGTTATAGTCCTGGTTCTTAGAAGTGTCTCTAGACTCGTCTTAGAAATTTTACCTACATATCCGATGGCCAGAAACACGGAAAATCAGAGTTTTCAAGGATGGCTGCTGAAGAAACGGAGCATTAACTTGCAAATTCGACGATGTTCGTGGATTTGCAGGCGTCCACCAATTTCGGCGTCTCCAACGGAAACTTGAGACTTGAATTTCTATTACTAGATTCTGCTTATAAGCTGTGCTATTTATATTAGGCCGCGGGTGGATCTCGGGGTTCTCTCCATTTCAACGGCTATCCTGTGGTCGTCTTGATATTGGAAGTTTACATACAGTCGCGGCTACCTGCTTGCTGTGCGTCGCAGCGGGCAGCTGTTTCTTGGGGTTGTACCTACTGTCGTGGTCGTCTTGTGCTTGGCAGTGCAATAACTTGTCGTTGTGGTCGCCCGGCATGTGGAGTCACAATGGTAGGTCCACTTCCAAGGTACACTTTCAAGTTTTGACCGTGGCGGAGATTTTCTTGCAGAAAGTTAGAAGGTTTGGCCTATGGGTCTGTTGAGTCAGCTATCGGGGAAGGCCCATCTGCAGCCTCTTCCTTTGCAGCAAGTGATTTTCTGTTACTGGGTTTCCTTGTTGCGACGGGCGTTTTCGGTACGTGCTCCCGTCATGGATATCACAGTGATCGCTATGGCATTTGAGGATGCGTAAGATTGTCTATGGCCGGTGACACACACATATATATATGATAAACTAAATCGGGTTTGTATTTTGCGAAGACCAGAACCAGTGCCCAGGACTCAATTGTCCGCGCGCTGGTGACTCTTTACTTGTCAGCACATGGACAATAACTGCGTAGGAGAA
>CAJNDT010006013.1:1556535-1579542 GCA_905221615.1 Symbiodinium sp. CCMP2592 | reverse complement strand
GGACATGGGCTCCGAGTTTTGGTTCTTTGCCATTGGTTTGCCCGCCGTCATGGTTTAGACTAAAGTGCTAACCATGACCCGATTTCACTTTGAGTCACCTTGCACCACGGCACTTGCTCTTGCTCCTAAACCAGAAGCCCTCCAACCTAGACCTGATGTTGAAGCCTCCAGGCGCAAAAGTCCGAAATCCCATGCGATGCACCCCTTGCATCCCAACCCCGTGCACGTCAAGTGCTCCAACGGGAGTGGCGCATCCTGGTATGGGTGCAGAATTCAGAGGTCATGCCGAAACCCCTAACGCACTGGACGAATATAGTGCTTCACATTCGCTGGCTTTCTGTGGTGCCACTGTTCTGCCTGCGAGTCTGCTTTGGCCTGGAGACTTCAATGAGAGTACTAGTACTTGCAAGATCTGTCTAGGCCAGATGAGCCCTCTTCCAAACAAACGATGCTGGAAAGCAACCCCAGCCGGAACGCAGAAGTTTGCAAAGCTTAGACTCCTTAGACTTCTGAAGTTCAAGCCTTGAGCCACAACCTCCGAGAAGCCTACAGCTCCTGCGAGCCTCTCATTGAAAATTCTTCAGTACAGGCAATACACCCTACCGCTTCAGCAGAGCAGCATCCGCAGGCCAGAGTTTGTTGAGGGCGAGGGATCCCAAAATGCCAGACTTGACTCATCGCAGTCTCGTGCGACCGGGCACCCGGGCGGAAACGACTACAGTGTAGACCTCGCGGCGTACAAAGAGAAGTGTGTTTCATGGACCCGGGGCCGGTTGGGGGTAGGGCTCATTCAGTAAGGCCAGGCATGCTTGAGACTGTGCTGCAGAAGACCTATATAGTGAAGTGCAGTAATAAGAAACAGACACCAAGACAGAACTTCCTTCGGCACCTTCAAAGCTGGTGCTCGCTGGTGGGAAGGGCAGAGCAAAAGTTGAGTGGGAAGGGCCGAGCGGGCCGAGCGCTGCGCGTGCATCCGAGTCTGAGTCCTTCGATTTGGGTCCCTTGGAGCCGTCCCTCTTCCCTGCCTTCCGCCCTTTCGCTTGAGTCCTCTGCTATCCGTAAACACAACCATGATGCCCCTCTTCTGTTTCCTGTTTCCCAGCATGTACTTATGATTCGGCTTCTCCCGCGGTTCGATCCCTCGACAATGGTGCATGTGAGGAAAGCACCCCTCGACCAAGTTGAAGAGATCTTGCGTTTTCAGATCACTTTCGATTTTGTGGGCATGGGGGGCCTTGTGCTTTACACTTTGCAGATCACGCCAAACAGCCCAGACTGTGAAGCCAAACCGTGGAAAGCAGCAACCCCAACGAACGGGATTCTTCTAACATGCTTCATGATGGTGGAAGCTGGAGCTCGGTGAAAAAAGTTTTAAGTTGGAATGAGAACCATCCACTATCGCGATAGTCTCTTCTGAAGGCCTTAAGCCTTAAGCCTCGAAGCGCTGAAAGTCGCTCCGACAACCCGAAAGTCTCGAAGGGACCCTCACGAGAAAGGCAGAAAGGAGCCTAGGAGCTCAGGCATTGGCCGTTGAGTCGCGGTTGATCCAGATTTGCTCTCCATCCTCCCCGGGTTCAGCTCTTCTTTGTTCTGTTAGGAGGGTCTGTGAGGAAGGAATTCCTCGTTGAAGATCAACAGGTTCAAATGATCTAAACAGGACCACCCTGCCATTCCAGGCAAGATTGCAAACTCGTTGCGTGCAGCAGTGTAGCGAGGCGAGTGAAGCCCAAGAAATCGAACTGCATCACGGACCTATTACAAGCCTCAAGCTTCCTTGTGTTGTTTGCTCGGGTCCAAAGACGACCTTCTGAGATTGCCTGGAAATGCAACGAGCTTCAATGGTTTCAAGCTCTAACGAGCTGTGGAGAGTGCCGGATGCTTTCCCGCAGACAGCTGGCGTCGTCTGCAGAGGCCCCCTTCTGTTATGGCGATCACTCGATGTACTGCAGTGGCCCATGCACGAATGTCGTCTTGACTGCGATGGGATGCTTGTTCGCTCCCTGCGTGGTGCTTTGCACTACGAGACAACTCCTCTCCCAGCCAAACATAATGTCCTCATCAGAGGGTTCAAGTGATTCTCATGGAACTCTGTCGGGAGTACACGGAAACCTAAATCCCAACCCCCAAACATCTATACCCACAACCCCAAACCTAACACCTACAATCCTATGCTTGTTCACCGGGCCTCACCGACGTACCAGCTCATGGGGGAACCTCTATCCAGCTGTCGTGGGCTTTCACAAGTTCCTACACTACCTGCGTACACAACTAGCCCACATCGATACATCGATATCTACAGCTGTGTCTGCCTCTGTATACGACATGACATATAACATGTGTGTCTGTGCACTGCTTTGCAGGTTTCGGGAGTTTGGGAATTCGGGTTGGGGTTTTTGAGGTCTTGGCTTTTCAAAGACTGAAGGCTTTAAGTAGCCCGAAGTTGAGAGCTCGGTTTTGCATACTGAGCCGCACCCGGCGTGCTAGAATAACTGGTATTGCTAGTCGCTCAGGCGTACACATGGGTCGCCTGTCAATTTATTCTGCTACGAAATGCACGTCGTCCAACGCCACTGCCGCCAAAGCAAAGGGCCTTTACACGGTGACCCTGCATCCTCAACCCTCAATCCACATATCCGAATGCAAAGCACCAGCTCACCCTTAAAGAGGAGGCTTCAAGGATTTGGGGATTTGGGTGACGGCTTCAGGCGCTGAGGGCTTGGAGAGTTCGGGAGCAACCCCCCACATAAATGTGCTCCATGAACCCAGCGGCTCGAGCAGAAAAACCTGCAGCCGGAACCTACGTTGGAATGATGCCTAAGATCTGCTTTATCACATCCGCAGCAATCCGGGCCTGTGAATCCCCGTCTTCCCTGCGAAGTCTAGACCCCGATGCTAAACCTTACCCTCCGGATCTCCACAGCGGCCAGACTTCTAGGGCTTTTGGGTTTGGGTATGGCTAGGGCCACTCAGCGGTTAGACTTTCAAAACTTCTGATGGTGAATTTCACTATCATGGTTGTCAGTACGATGGGGCTTGATAGACCTGAGCTTCAGGGTTAGGCGTCAAGGTCCAGATTTCACCGTGCAACAACTGCACTACTTTGCTTATCAGTTTGCAAATTCATTAATCGGGCTGCAAACCTTGCTCAGCGCCTCCGCGGCGGTTGCACCGCGCGTGCAGCCACACGAAGAGGATGTGCGGCAACCGATTGGACAGTAGGGCTGCTAGGTTTAGCTTACTTGTTGCCACGGTCAGCCACGTAGTCTGTAGTCTAGGCTGCATACGGCGCGTGTTCCTTCATGCTCACAGCACGAGGATGCTGTGCCAGGTTGAAAGTGCTGGTTGGTTTCGGATTAATCTGTGCTTCCGGCGGTGGTTCTGCTGCGAAAGCTGAGCAAACAGCCCGTGCCCATCAAGTTGTGCTTGCGGTGCGAATCTGGTGACGGACTCTCAACATCCAGTGACAGCTCACGCTCAGAAAGTGCCAATTTGCGAAGCTCGCCAATGCTCCAGAGGAAGAAGGTCCCAGGCGGATTTGCTTTTGTCTGGCCATGCCATGCATTCGGCGTGCTCTTGTGCTATGACACTTTGGTCCAAGCAAGATGGAGCTAAGCCAGCTAGCGACGATGAGTTGGCTCAACGGCTTAATCATCGAAGGGGTGAACCTTCCTGGCATGTGTAGCATAGTGGAGTTGGCCAGGAGATGTCGCAGAACCGATGAGACTCTCCTTGGTAAAGTACCGGGTCCCTCCCCAAGTCTAAACGAAACGGCATAGCTGTCCCCTTCCGGGTCGTGGTCATGTGATTCGGCTCTTCAATTGCCCATGAAGATCCCGGGCTGCGATGGATTGCTGGAGGCGGTCACGAGGGGGAAACCGGCGACTAGAGTCAACGCCACACCCTGATTCTCGACGACCTTGAAAGCCCGTTCCAAAGCGACCGAGACACCCCTGTCACCAAGCCATGTCACAGTCCGGGATGATCAGTCGCTTACGCACGGCGAGGGCCTGATTTATGTCCTGGCTCTGGATGTCGCTGAATCGCTGCCAGGCTTCGGGATCTTCATGCATCATGTCGGTGTACTCGATGCTGATCGCCGAGGGGATAGGACAGCCCCAGGGATGTTCAACGAAGCTGCTCATCAATGCAGAGGTCCACATGGCCGTCAGCCCAGAAGCTTGTAGTGGCGCCCATTCCTCGGAGGTCCGGCAGCCTTTGTAACAGAGCACCCATGCCTCAAATTTAAGACTTGTAACATGACGTTTCGTCGGCACACATCTTAATGGACTTCAACATGGTTCCGGTCCAGAAGAGTCACATCCGTGTCCCACGACACCCGTGCCGTCCAACACCTCGGCGCAGGATGGCATTTCTCGTCGCAAAGGTCTTTTCGTGGAGCCTTCCACCCAAGAAGTTCTTGGCACGGTACGCACTCCGCCGCTTCCTCCTTCGAGCCCGCCTGTGGACTCGTACTCCAACGCCTCTTGCGTCCGGTCCACACCAGCACACGCTGCCCAAGTCTGTCCTTTTCGGATCGCCTTCGCAATGTGACCACCCGTCATGTTGATGTCCTGAAACACTGCAAGTGTCCAGTGATCAGCCAGCACGTTCAGTGACAAGCCAGCATGGGTCGTTTCAGGAGTGTATTTAAATGTAGGACTGTCGGTGAAATTCACTGTCCCGCGATAGCAAACAGGCGATCACGGTTGCTGCATGCATTCATGGCCGAATTGGTCTTAGAGCTTCCAGGTCGCTTCCAGAAAGACGAGCACAACTCAAATATCCCAAAAGCACCGCAAATGTCGCTATATTCGTGCCTTTCTTACTTCACATGCACACAAACTGTGCTGCTGTATGTCGCGGGTTTGATGTGTGCCGAGTTTCGGCTCCAGGTGAATAAGTGTTGGCGAAGCTGCAAATGCTGGAGCTGGTGTCTTACTTAACAACAGTCCCCTTCTGATGAACCCTGCTATGTTTATTCTCTCTTTCGAATGTATATATATATATATATATATGAGAGAGAGGCGCCTCTAGGGTCTATTTTACGCTCTATTCTTTTCGGTATGACTGCTATTGTTTGAAATAATTGAAATAATTGAAATAATTGAAATCAGCAGAGTTGATATCAATTATTTCAATTATTTAAATTCGCCAAAGGGCCCGAATAATTGAAATAATTGAAATAATTGAAATCGATGGCTGTTCTGGGCCAAGCAACGAATCCCACCGATTTGAATTATTGAAATAATTGAAATAATTGAAATAATTGAAATCCGGCTGATTTCAATTATTTCAATTATTTAAATCCGCCAAAGGGCCCAAATAATTGAAATAATTGAAATCCCCCCCATTTCAATTATTTCAATTATTTCAATTATTCAAATCCCTGGTTTTGGTGGCTTGGGCCCATCGAACCTTCGGATTTCAATTATTTCAATTATTTAAATCCGCCCAAATAATTGAAATAATTGAAATCGATGGCTGTTCTGGGCCAAGCCACGAATCCCAGCGATTTGAATTATTGAAATAATTGAAATAATTGAAATCCGGCTGATTTCAATTATTTCAATTATTTAAATCCGCCAAAGGGCCCAAATAATTGAAATAATTGAAATAATTGAAATCCCCCCCATTTCAATTATTTCAATTGTTTCAATTATTCAAATCCCTGGATTTGGTGGCTTGGGCCCATCGAACCTTCGGATTTCAATTATTTCAATTATTTAAATCCGCCAAAGGGCCCAAATAATTGAAATAATTGGAATAATTGAAATCGATGGCTGTTCTGGGCCAAGCCACGAATCCCAGCGATTTGAATTATTGAAATAATTGAAATAATTGAAATAATTGAAATAATTGAAATAATTGAAATTATTGAAATCCGGCTGATTTCAATTATTTCAATTATTTAAATCCGCCAAAGGGCCCAAATAATTGAAATAATTGAAATCCCCCCATTTCAATTATTTCAATTATTTCAATTATTTCAATTATTCAAATCCCTGGATTTGGTGGCTTGGGCCCATCGAACCTTCCGATTTCAATTATTTCATTATTTAAATCGGATTTAAATAATGAAATAATTGAAATAATTGAAATAATTGAAATAATTGAAATCCGGCTGATTTCAATTATTTCAATTATTTAAATCCGCCAAAGGGCCCAAATAATTGAAATAATTGGAATAATTGAAATCGATGGCTGTTCTGGGCCAAGCCACGAATCCCAGCGATTTGAATTATTGAAATAATTGAAATAATTGAAATAATTGAAATAATTGAAATAATTGAAATTATTGAAATCCGGCTGATTTCAATTATTTCAATTATTTAAATCCGCCAAAGGGCCCAAATAATTGAAATAATTGAAATAATTGAAATCCCCCCATTTCAATTATTTCAATTATTCAAATCCCTGGTTTTGGTGGCTTGGGCCCATCGAACCTTCGGATTTCAATTATTTCAATTATTTAAATCCGCCAAAGGGCCCAAATAATTGAAATAATTGAAATCGATGGCTGTTCTGGGCCAAGCCACGAATCCCACCGATTTGAATTATTGAAATAATTGAAATAATTGAAATAATTGAAATCCGGCTGATTTCAATTATTTCAATTATTTAAATCCGCCAAAGGGCCCAAATAATTGAAATAATTGAAATCCCCCCCCCATTTCAATTATTTCAATTATTTCAATTATTTCAATTATTTCAATTATTTCAATTATTCAATTCCCTGGATTTGGTGGCTTGGGCCCATCGAACCTTCGGATTTCAATTATTTCAATTATTTAAATCCGCCAAAGGGCCCAAATAATTGAAATAATTGAAATCGGCCCCATTTCAATTATTCCAATTATTTCAATTATTTCAATTATTTAAATAATTGAAATCCTATGGTTCTGTGGATGGAGCCCACGGGTCACGCCCCCACCCCCCCCCCCCTGCTATCACCCACCCACCCCCCCTGCTCCACCCCCCTTCCTAAGGCCTACCCCCCCCCACCCCCCTGTGCCGATACACCCCCAAGGGATACTCCTTGTGAGGAGGTGTATGACCAGTTATTCCCTAAGGATCAAAGGGCAGCGCCCTGCACACGGACAGTAGTTGTTTTGTCTTGCTACGCAAGGAGAGCTTGTCTTGTCTCAATATGGTAAAACCACTGTGAGCCAATGGGCAGCGGAATGTATATGTATGAGCATGCAGCCATTGCTGTAGGTACCTGTTAGAGCTACCCCTTTAGAGGTTTATGGTTTCAAACAGACACTAATTTTCTTTTACCGGAAGCATGGCCGCACATTCACACATATACTATTATGCCCACTGTCACAGTTGCGGAGTTTGGACTCATTATAAAAACAGCATATTATTTATGCTAGGTATAGCACTGAAGTACACTGCCGAGGACACTCCACTCATTTTTGCACACACACTCATGCATATTGGTCAGAGAGATCATCTGTACAAGATCAGGTCTGGTAATGTTCTACTACCGAATTATGCAGCCCTTCATTGTGCTCTTGTTAGAGCCTTGTGATTCACTGTTGTGAAACTCTGAGAATTTTCTTATCTCAGATTCGGATCCAGGGTTGGATCATAGGCTCGAGCATAGACGTTCGGATGTGGCTCATCCGGGGCTGAGTGGTCTTCTTCGGAACTTGAAAAGATTCCGAGTAATCTGTTCTCAGCCCTGGTGAAGGCGGCGTCTGCAGTATCATATCCATGGTTGGATGTTGTCGCCTTTGGCTCGGCCTTTGGAGCAGCTTGTGAGCTGACTGGAGTTGCCTTGGCTTTTGCCGGTTGCGGCTGCTTAGCCTTTGCCCGTTCAGCCCTTCTTCTTTCAAGCTGTCCGTCTGAGGACGCCCATGATCTTTCACTTTCATCTCCTGAAGGAGATAAGGCGTGGGCATAAAGGCTATTCCAGTACTGTGGTGCAGAAGGAGTTAGGACTTCTTCATTGTCAGATTCTGACTGGTCTTCCTCAGAGCTTTGGTCGTCAAAGAGTGTCTCGAGGACATTTTTGAGATTGTTATTTCTTCGCTCTATCTCTAGTGAGGAATGGACCAATTGGTTAAAGACTGTCCTTGAGTCCTTCAGTGCTGTTAGAAGGATTTCCACTCTGGATAGAGTATCTTGGATGGTGTCAAGATGTTCCTTTCTTTCCTCCTTGTCTCTCTGGATAGAGCTTCGCAATGATTGTGCGATTCTGAGGAGGTCTGTGTATTTCGCAAGAGGCATAGTTACCGTTTGATTGTCATGTATGACAGTTGTTTCGTCGCCGCTTAAGTTCCTGAATAGGACTTCCACGACTGGTAGGAACTCCGTGCTCCACGGTTCCTCTTCATCATATGTTTCTACGTGCTGTAGCACGCGTTGTGTAAACTGGCCGGCTGCTTCTACCGTTGCATCGATAGAGCTGACGTGTCTTGCTGCCATGTTTCGGCACGTAACGTTAATTGCCTGGCCTTGATTGGCTTCGTTAAGTGCAGCGTCTGCATAGGTGCAGAGTCCACTGTTGTGGGCTTCTCTAGCTGCCTTTCGTTGAATGCGCCGATTTTGACCTCCTCTTCTGGTAGGACCTTTTGGTCTCGGAGGATCTGAAGGTACTGTTCCTTTCGCCTTTGGCGGAGGACTCTTAGGTGGAGGTGACATGTTTGCCTTGTTAGGCCCTGGTGGCATTGCCTTGGGCGCTGATGACGATGCGGCACTTGAGAGTGCAGATGTACCTCTGGCCTTTGCCGAGGATCCCTTGGGGATCGATGTATAGGTAATCTGCATGGCTTCTTCGGCCATTTGTGCATGCAAGGCATCCTTGAATAATTGTGTCATGTGAGGAGTGTTACTTGCATCATCGTAGGTCTGGAAGCGCTCAATGTCTCTTTCGGTGCCACGTGGTCGTGTATCACCTCTTTGGAAAGGATCGTTCCTGCGAATCTCCGCAACTTGTACTGCATGGAGGCAGTTTTTGCACAGCACCTTCTTGCAAACATCTCTTGCTTGCTTGAGCTGATAACAGCTGTCTGAGAGATGGTAGACTTCGCTTCGGGAAGTATGCCAGATAGGTCGCAGATCAGTTGTTTCTCCGGAATTGACCCTGTTGGGTCCTAAAGGTTCACGCGTCTGCGGTTCATCCTCGGGTTCGAGGAATGGAACTCTTTGGTTCGCTGCTGCTTTTGATTTTGGTTGTTGGCGCTCCATACATCTGATAGGAGGCCTGGTAATCTGCTTCCACATCCAGTGTAAGCCCATTAGCAGCAGGAACACATTCCACGCGATGCTGAAGACGGAGAAGTCTTGCTCACTGGTTAGTGAGTCTGGAAGTGAAGTTTCATCAGTCTTGATAGACTCTGCGTTTGCTCCACCTCGGTTGCGGTGTCCGAACCAGCCCGACAACCCCGCTGCTGTAGCAGCTGTTCTGAGTGCCTTGCCGCTCGGAGCAGACGGTGGACGCGATGCCTTCCTTCTTCTTCTCCGGCTGGAGGATTCGTCCTCTTGTTCCTCTTCATCTCTCTGAGCAGACATCAAGTTTGATGTTTCTCTTTCGTGTTCTTCGATGTCACTTTTTGTTGGTGACGGTTCTTCTTCTAGTCCATCCAGCTCTTCCAAAGACATGTTGAGCTTGTCAACAATATTGGTTCTTTGAGGCCTGGACCTTGATCTTGGTAGATCTTGTTGTGAAGAGGACGATGATTCCTGGTTCCTTCTTGGAGGAGGACCTTCAGGCTCGCTGGGACGTTCAGGCTGTGGCCACTCCCAGAATCTTCCATATCTGTGATGGCTACCTGATGGTTGCGATTTGTCGTACCAGCTGTTGCCGGATGAGTAAACGAATGAATCGTTGTAACCCCAGTATTCAGCATTACGCTGCTTGTAAGCCTTTCGCTTGTCAGCGATCTTCTGGACCTGGGCATCTGACCGGTTGTGTTTCCCTTTTGTAAGGATTGGTTGTATCGTGAAGCCCAAAGGGCTGTGCCAATCTTTGTCAGAGGGACTCAACCATAGGTCAAGGTTAGAAAAAGTTGAATAGTACTGCTTGACTGAGACAAACAGACGGATATCAATATCCCTGTTGTTGTTCGTGTCCTGCCACATATCTGAGATTCGTTCCCAGTATGTTCTTTCAGCGGCAGGTGTGACCTCTCTTGGACTAGGTGACGCCGTGTGCGGCGTTTTACTCCAGTCAAGGATATAACTGTTGATACAGTCAAGGTCAGCAACTTTCTTCGCCGGGTCCGCCGGTAGACGATCTGCACGTGCCAGTCTGTGCTGGTCGGAGTTGTTCAAGCAAAGATGTCGCACTTGTGAGTGCCTTCCTGCTATTTTGTTGAATGCTGCAAGTTTCTTCTCCAGGTATAGAGAAAACAAACTGTTTCGCGGGTGAACGTCTCCACCTTTTAAGGTGAGCCTCGACGCAATATTATTGAGATCTCCCGCTATTACATCCGGTTTAAAAGGGAGAATCTCGTTGAGGAACGCGTTCACCAGTTCGCGTCTCTGTTCTTCCTTATGAGTCATGAATGAGTTGAAATGGACGATCGCGATGGTGATGACCTTGTAAGGCCCTTTTGTACACCACATCTCGTCAAGATCGTTCGATGCTTCTTGTGAGAAGATCTCTGCGTATGACTCAAAGTCTTCCTCTGGTGGCTCATCACCCTCGACATGGCCGTTCCATTCACAGAGAATCGGCGAGGGGTCGAGGTTCGACAGTGTCAGGCACGCCTCTGGTGAGAGGTAAGAGCCATCAGTGGGTCCATCCTTGTCAGGATTTTTGCCCTTGAGTGGGTCATATCCGATAATCTGCATGAACTCGTCTCTCGTCATCCTTTGGCCAGAATATGGGTGGACCCATTCTTTTGCCTCTGGTATGGTACTGTGGTACCCAAAAGTGAGGCGGCATACCGCACCGTGGCATGCCCACAGTCGCTTCTTGGGACCACCATTTTTAGGCTTCATTGTTCGATGACGGTAAAAGTGGTGGACGAGAGCGATGTCTGTTGTTGGGTCACCCTTGACTCCAATATACATTGAGGGTGCCTCAGGCTCCTTGGGAGGAGAGTGGATTAGCATCCCCCTGTATTCATGTTGTCGCATGGTTGCGATCGAATACTCTGACGCAAGTGCTCCTGCCTCGAGTACGAGGGTAATATGAGCTGAATTGTTGAAGCACATGTCAATAAGAGGGTGATAATCGAATCCCTTCTCAGGTTTGAGCTTCTTTTTGGGATTCCCTGCGGGCACCGGCGCTCGATCCATATTTCCCCAGTTGAATACCACTAGGTTTAGCGATACGCTGTCTGGGTTTGAGCCTTCAATGTATTCTCTCTTCTCGTTAACACCGGCCATCCTATTGCGAACTATCTCGTAATGTGCGTCGAGCACCAGTTTGTCTTCGTAGCCAGTAAGAGAGAGAAAAGAAGCCGGGTGGCTTGTTCTAGAGTCCTTGATATTGATGTGACTCTTGTTAATGCTCTTATATTCCTCCAGGGTTGGAGCCTCTGTGGAGCTGTCATACGTATTCGGAGGATTGTTCCTAATATCATCAAGGCTGCATGGATCAACGCCTGGATGGTCCTTTTCGAACAGATTCTTGCGTGGTCGCAATACATGTTGATTTTCTGGACTGCCAAATCTACGTCCTCATGTGTGAGGATGGCCTCGTATAAAAACTGACGCTCTTCTGAGGTCATTCCTGCTCTCACTTTAGAGGTCTCAAGGCAATCGATTGGCAAGACGCACTCGCACATCCGTTGTTTACCCTGTGGGGTAAGTCGACAGTCTGCACATACAATCGTTCCACAGGAATAGCAAAAATAGCCTGTAGGCTGTTTGCAGAGATCGCAGAGAGGATTGTCTGGTCGAGGCAACATTCGTATCCTTTGGTTAAGGCTCATGGCTGTCCTGCGTACTCCTACAAATCTCTCCTTGTTAGGAGGTGCAGAGGAGGAAGATGCCGACTCTCTGGGTCTGTCCCACTCCTCTTCGTCAGGAGCCTCAGAATCTTTGATCATGAGTGGACTTCGGATTTTTCGATTCCATCGACTAACCCAGATTCTTTCTTGCATTTCCTGTTGCATAGCCGGGTTAGACGGTGACTTCGAGATTCGGTGCTTGGTATTTTCTCGAATTCGAGCGCTGATGCGCTCATGTTCTCTTACGAGGTCTTCCTCATCAGCAGGCTCCTCGTATTCGAGGTTGAGCTTACTTCTGTTGACTCGATAATAGGTTTCTGTTTCAGGATCAAAGAGAACTAGGAATTTTTCCTTCTCCTTTTTAGGAGATTTTTGTTTCCTTGGCTCTTCGTCTGAACTCTGAACATATTCTGTTTCAGGCTTTGGTTGGTCAAGTTTGACCTTCTCAAGTTTCTCTGTGATCTCTTCCGTGGGAGATTCTTTCTTCTCCTCTGACGCTGCAGGTGCTGAGTTCGTCTTGTGAGACGGATTAACATCAACTCGGAGTTCTGAGGATGACGAAGATTTTGAGCTCTTTTCGCTCTTCTCGCTCTTTTCGCTTGATGCCGACTCAACGTCTGATTCTTCGTCACAATCCTGGTTAGGATCTGGTTCCTCAGGTTCCGTCTCTGTTCCAGAAGATTCTTCCTTGGGAGGAACTACGTTGGCAGAAGTATCCTGAACAGGTTCTGGAGGTTTGTGACCTGTCGTTATCTTAAGAACTTCAGTGGCGCTTCTGGTGCCGTCGGAGTTCCAGAGCTGTCCCATAAGACTGTCCGGATCCTTGTCGGCCTCGGCCTGCCGGGCGAGCTTGGATCTCGGATGGATCTCCTTTGCAGTAGTCTCCGTTTTCGGAGGTACTTCACCTGCAGAAGCGGTTTGCTCCAGGTTTGGAGCTGTGTCAGCCTCTGTATTTGGCAGAGAGAAAGACTTCTTGTGAGAAGATCTAGCCTTGGGAGGCTCTGGAGGCAGATTTCGCCTTGACATCTTGCGAAGTGTCGATTCGATCTCTTGGCCGTAATTTGAGCACCATTTCTTCGACTCGTAAGTCGCTGACGGCATCTGTTCGGAGCAGTGGTCTGCCCACCATGGTCCGATGCTCTTGAGCTCATCGTATTGCGATGATACCCAGAGTGTTTCAGAGGGTGCAAATACGGCGCTAAGAGTACGGGCATGCACTACCTCTGGTGTAGCAAACATCCCTGCTTGCGACTGCCACATGTTTGTGACTTCGTTCACTACGTTATTTGCGTCGAATACTAGAAGCAGTGCCTTGTTGGCACGCAGCAAAGTCGGATTAGGATTCGCCAGGTTTAGCGTTGAAAACTGAACAGTGTCCCTGTTGGAACGACTGTTTTCATTCACGAGAGCTTGAAGACCTGGTGAGGTAACCACCTGCGATAGGAGGTTTGATGGTACCAGACCATGCCTCAGGATTGAGGATAATGCCTGTAAGTCCGTGGCATGCATGATGTAACAAGGGTTGTTCTGTCGAACAAAATCTTCCATGCCTACGGGCCTTGGCGCGTTAGTGGAGAGACGCTGTGCATGGGACTGCACAGGATTGCTCCCCGTTGCCATGAAGTCTGAGATGGTCATGTGTGACCTTGGCCTCTCTTCTTCAGGATCTGGTTCTTCAGCTCTTGGTAGAGTTCGTCGTGAACCGTGTCCTCCCACTGCCGAGAGGAAAAGTTTGGTCATGGTCAGCACATTTGCATCCGGTGGGATGGTAACGGCGGCATCTGTTGTTTCGGCCTTGCCATCTTGGTTATAAACCATAGTGACCACGAACCTGGACTTAGTGTTAAGGAGGACACCAAGCGCGATCTCTTGTGGTGTATACTGTGCGAGCTCTGCATCGGCCAACTTGGACATGTCCAGAAGATAATTGTGTTGGCCAGCAAAGAGATCTTGGCGCTGATTCTGAAGGTGTCTTGTTGAGTGTGCCAACCACCTTCCGACTCTGTTGGTCTTGGAAAGAATGTGGAAGCACATCTCTGGTGAGAGACCTGTTACCTCTGTCAGTCTTGGCACTGAGGAGGAATAGTCATATTCTCCTGATGCATCAAGACTCACACATTGTTTTACCTCCTGTGGGAGGCCAGTCTGAAGGTGATGTGCAAGCATCGTACAAAACTGGCGTGGATCACGAGCGTGATTACCCACGTTGTTATCCCAGTATAAAAGGGGACTGTTGTCCCATGGTCCTTGAAGGACTCCTTCGTAGAGCCTGACTCCATGTCTGGAGATTGGAGTGAGCCTTGCTCGACTCGCATGGCCACATCGTAAGATCAGGTCAGCAAGATCTCTTGGACGCGGATTGAACACCTGTTGGTGACCCATGTAAATGTATGGAGGCTCATTATTTTTCTCACGTTTGTGAAATCGGTGTCCACCGTGTTCGGTGTGTCGACGTGATGCTTCCCGACGAGACTCGGGGTACGAGCTATCCATGTGTGGATGTCGCTCATGGTACGCCTGTACTGCCCTGGGTAGGGCGTGTCCATCACGGCTACGGAAGTTTGATCGTGTGCTCATTACGGCACGATGACCAAACAGGATCAGGAATGCTTGGTTAGCTCAAAAGGCTGATTGCTGTGAGGCTCGAGGCTGAAAGCGGCTGCGGATGATACAGAACATATAGTTCTCATGAACATGTCCGATCTTGATGAAAACGCAGCTTGCAGACACAAATTTTCTTTTAGACGAAAAACAGTCTAAATAGAAAATCCAGCACATGGTTGTGCTACCAGCAAACAAGACTACCACCATGTTCCTTGGCAGTAAAATAATCGGTAAATCTCTGTTGAGACATCAATTCCAAGGAAGGCTACCGCTGTAGCGGCATTCTAAGGTTGTCTATGATCCACCGAACAGTGAAAGCTTTGTGTTGAAGAAGTTCACGGAAGGGTGGATGAATGTCTGTTTCTGGTAAGTTTCCTGTTTCCAGAGCCTTGATAAGCTCATCAGGTTGTGCCGAATGCTTTGTTAATGCATCAGCTAGGCAGTACTTCGAGCTTACATGAGCTAGGTCATCTAAAGATCCAGAGTTGGATTCCTTACGAAGCATCTGTATAAGATGGTGAGTTTCCTTCTGCTCTGGAAGGTGTGTCGTGCCTGCTGTTGTCACAAGATTGTTCGCATCTGTTCTGATATGTATAGGTACGGTCTCTGATGAGAGATCTGCCCAAAGTCCCTTGAGGAACAGGCAGGTACCAAAGCAACGCATCAGTGCGTTAAGCTCTGCCACTGTTGTGGACATTGTGGTTGTCGTAATCTTGTGAGACTCATAATCCACCAGGCTACCTCTCGAGGATGTTTCCTTAATAGAGGATTCAGAGAAATCGTTCTTCTTGGAAGAAGCAGCTGCTGCTGATTGTTTCATTCCCTTTAGCTTTGGATTTCGATCTTCAGCAAGGAAAATAACATGTGCTCTCTGAGATGATTTGTCATCATTGTTCCTGTAGGAAGCATCAGGGTAACCGAGGATTCTGAGATTTCCTTTCAGCGGCCAAAAACGCAATTCTACTTCGGTAGACTTCAAAATCCTAACAAGTTTGTTCAATTCTCGAATATCACCGATAGTAGGCTTGGCAGCCTTGCTCGCACACCTACTGAAGCGATAACAGATGTGAGCTTGAGTCCGGCTTTGTAGCCAGTTGATCTGTCCTAAAACACTTCTATAAGCAGTGTGCTGCTGTGGTGTGCATTGTTGCTCATTGTTGAGCTTCTTATCAAAAACAATTTCTTCTAGAGCTTCAACAGCTAGGTTCTGATTTACTGAGATATGTGCTGGCACTGATGCTGTAGCATCCTTCCAGACTAATCTCTGTCCTACAAACATAATATCATTCGTATCTTCAGAACCTACTGCAAATTCCTTTTTGATCGATTCAATCACGGCCTTACGAAAGGTGTCATCACCGGCCATGCACAGGTCATCTACATGCAAACAGACTACTCCATGTACCTGTCTACCCTTGGCATTGTTGCCTGCTATGGGATCTAGGAGATAGTCAATCGCTGATTCCATGGTCTTTGGCTGAGACTTCTTGAGCTCAGCATCTGCTGTTGCAGACTTCTTACCATACAGAACATATGTACAGCGATCCGCACGGGTTGGCACCAGGCCATAAGACAGGAGTGCCTTATCAACGATGTTCCACCATCTTCGAGGTGCATCGTTAAGTCCATAAGCGGGTTTCTTCATCCTCGCTGCAATGTAGGAAGGATAACCTGCTTCAGGAGGAATCTGACAGATTATGTCTCTCGACTCATCATAGGCTTCACCCTGCAGGAAAGCAGTCTTTAGGTCGATGTGTGTCAGATTCCACAGCTTGTTAGCTGCTAGTTGAATCGCTAAGCGGAAACCTGGGCGACTCGCAGCAGGACTATCAGTTTGCTGAATGTCCTTCTGTCGATCCTGGAAACCTCTCAGGACCCATCGGGCCTTGCACTTAAGGAAGTTTCCGTCCTTGTCTCTTTTTAGAGTCAGGACCCATCGACCAGTGACATAATTTCGGATGTTTCCGAGTTTCCGTGTATCGACGAGCTCAAAGACATCATTGTCTAGCCAGCTCTGATATTCTGCTGCTTTCGCTTCATCAAACTGTTTCTTCATCTCACGCTTTTCCTTGGCGGTTGCCTCCTTCCGCTGTGCCTTCTGGGTTAAATTCGCTGAGTTCCTGGGGGAACTTAGAGATAAGGCCTTGTCCTCTTCCGTGAGAAGATCATACTCTTCACGGATGTCAGATCGGAACCTTTTGGTGGGTTTATACCGTGTTCGGTCTGACCTCACTCTTGATGTTACCTCTCTGATGTCTACGGGTCCGCCATGCATGTACCGAGGCATGGAGAAAGAACCTGTGTTACTGCACAGTTTCTGTTCTTCTGTGAGAAGGACCCAGTCCTTCTCATCTACGACCAAGTCACCTTCCTCATCAGAGTAATACCTTGTGTTTTCTGACTCGGCATCGCTCTCCGGTTCTGGTGAACCAGAAGTGTGAGGAGGAGCGGACGGTTGTCCGGGGTCGTCTGGGACCAGTTCTTCTTCAGTGTCTTCTTCATCTTGTTGTAACGGAAGAATGGGTCCCTGTGGATGTGCCTTCGGTTTAGGTTTTGGTGTCGGCACCTGTGAAGGTGATTTCTGTTTGTGTGGCGAAACTTTCCTTTCCGATGAAGACCTTGGCGACACATCACCCCCCAGACGCCGAGGAGACGGAACGCGAGGAGGCGGATGCACGCGAGGCTTAGCCCGAGCAGGAGCCACGGGCTCATCGGAGGAAACGGCCGGTAGTCGCGGTGGAGGTATGGGAGGAGGAGGACGCGACGGCGGCGTGCCGGGAGGCATCGGCTGATCTGGTTCCGGCATAGAGACATCGTCAGATGTGATCCGTGAGCGATTAGTGCTCATTGGTTCTGACGGGTCTGACGGCGAAACCTCTTCGTCCGACATGATTACATCCGGCGGTGTTCGCACGGACGGTGAAGTCTTGCCGCCTGTCATCTGGAATAGCACCCCCGAGAAGGTTGATGGGTGTACCTTGTTCCAGGAAACCTGGTGCGGCAAGCAACACGTCATAGTCGAATTGGGCTTCTTCTTGTTCCAGAAAGACAAGAACGCCATCAGTTACACTGGTGAGTGCTTTAACTGTTCCAAATGTACCTCTGTATAGAGTACACTGTTCGAAACCAGACCCTGGTAAGAGTCTTGATCTAAGGCGGGTAATGTCTGACACCAAGGCATCAAGGGACGGTGATGGTTTGGAATGATGCAATGGTAATTCAGTTTTACTCGATAAAGAATTTACTCTAGCAACAAGTGATCTGATTTTCGGATCTTGCAGGAGTTTTGAATCCTTGAGAGGATTTGTAGTCAAAAGAGAATACTCCTGATCAAGAAGTTCCGAAAGTCCCTGGAGGCATTCATCTCCAGAGTATTCTAGTATGTCTGTGACTAAAGACAGATGAGATGCATACGCATCTCGTTTCAGGAATCTTGCCAAACACGAGGCAAAGGTCTCACAGAATTCATAAGGATACACTTGTGCGAGTTTCGTTTTAAGACCGTAGCCTTGAATACCCTTTTCGTCTCCTGGTGGAGATGTTGGAGATTTCGTTTTGGCAGAATGCCTCTGGAGAGGAATTAAAACTTGCGGTGGCAAGTTGTGCATAAAAATCGAGGATTTCGATTCATAGTATCCTGTTGGATCTTTCATGCCATAGGCCTGTAGGTTACAGACCTCATAGCTGATCTTATGATTAGAAAACAGGCGTTTTGCTTCTGGTGAAGACCAGAGCCTGCTGTAGTATGGGTTCTCAAGAACAAAGTAACGTCCGAGCTTCATTTGGTGGTCTGCGACCGATTCACAGAATTTTAAAACAGAAAGTCTCTTGGCAGAGCCTTTCTTCCACTGTGAGTACCAGCTAGACCACTGAGAATGGTCAGGTGACATAACAATAATAGTAGGTTCTTGTTCCTTGATGATCCTAAGAAGATTGGAGCGACCTTGCGGTTGCTCAAGATCTAGACCGCTACGCAAATCGACTGGCTGACCTACTCGAGACCTGACAGGGCAGCTTTGTGACTCATGCGGGGAGATCCGCCGTAGAGTTCTAGGAAGTCAATCTTCCCAGTGCTGGTGACCTGCCAGTGACACTCTTGATGTGGAACCGTTAGGTCTGTCGACTGCAGGGAAGCATCGAAGGTGACCATGCAACTTGCGTGGTCAGAACCTTCTGACGTCAGAGTTTCCTCATCAGGCGCGAGAGGAATCTCCACATCAGATGTTATGTCATAATTTTTCCTCAGTTTTGAGATATTAACGCGGACGATGCGTGTTCCAAGATCCACACCTACCATGGATCCTCCGAGTTCGGAGATCACCTTTCCTTTTAGCCAAGATCCATGTTTGGACCCAGTGGATCCAATCTTAGACTTATCTTCTGACCAGTAGAAAACCTTATCTCCCAAAGAGAAAGGTCCTTGGGTCATTGACAGTCTGGCTGCAAGATCTCTACGCAGATCATCAGATTGGCGTGCCTCTTGGTAAGCCCTGTTGGCAAGCTCCTTAATGGCTCTCGCAGTGACTTCCGTATCAGTTGGATTACCTGTCAACTGATTGGGATCAGCGTTCTCTGGTGTTATAACATCTCGAGGACGCCTTCCAAAGGCCATTTCTAAAGGAGTAACTCCTCCGTAGGTAATCGAAGAGTTTCTTGCCAAACATGCTTGGCGAACGAGGTTGCCATACTTCATGGTGATTCCGTTATACTGCGGGTCACCATCCTTCAGGATCTGAAGTATGAGCTTAATCTGATGCTTCAGCAATCTTACAGCAGCTTCGGCCCTGTTGGGCCATGGTGTTCCAGGTCCTGTTGCACAGGCTTGATATTCTGCCGATTGTAATAAGCCTCCATTTTTGGAGTCATGAATGCTTGATCTCCAACTACAACCTTTGGGTTGATCTGAAATTTCTCAAAGTAGTCATTCATAATCGACATTGTAGTATGTTCTTCTTTATCCTGGACTACTTCGGCAGTCAACAAGTTTGTTGCTCCATCATAGAGAATAAGAAATACTAAGCGACTATCCTTGCCGGGAATTGGAAGCTCACCGTGATCTACGAAGGTGAGATCACCGAAAGTCTCTGATCTTAAACCAGAAATCTTCGCTCTTGAAGGAGCTCTCACATGTTCCTGGCAGGCTGAACACTTTTTGACCAGTTGGTCATATAGCTCGTAGATCTCCTTTGGGATCTGTAAGGCTTTTGTGCGTCGCTTGAACTGATCCGTACTCATATGACGGTGCTTGAGGTGAAGCTTATAGAGTTCTACAGGGTCCTTAAGCTTCTCATGAATCCTGCGAAGAGCAATTGGAAGAGATGGCGATGGTTCTGCGACAATCTCTTCACCTGTAGGTGAGTCTGTACCAGGAGCCGGGTATTCTCTTGACTCAAGTGGTCTTACCTCCGTCCCGTCGTCAGCTCCTGGGACCTTAGACTTCTCTTCAACAGGAGATTTAACCGCATATTTGCGGGATTTCTTCAGAAGGTTTTTGAGACCCTTTGGAGTCTTTATCTTCGCAGGTGGAACCTCAAGTCTTTCTTCTTCTGGAGGTTCATGTGGTGCAGAGGATTCTGCAGGTTTGTCCCTAGAGCCTGATGATGGTTCCGATGGTCCGGAAGGCTCAGGAACATCACCAGATGGTTCTGGTGGATCAAGTTTCTTGGCAGATGATTCTGCCGGATCAGATGGAAGAGGCTTCTTTTTCCTGAAATCCTCTTCGGTGGTGGATCAGCTGCTCCCTCAGGTGCTTTGTCGCAGCCCTTGAGGTACGTGTGAGCCTTTTTCTGTCCGGCACAGGCTGGACAGCGACCTTCCGGTATCCTAACATAGGGCTTCTTGGCTCCTAGAGCAGTCTCCGTCGCACTGAACGACGTACCTGACTTAGGGAGATACTTCCTGGTGGAAGTGAAGCCTAGAAGGTCCAATACCAAATGGTTATTGGTACTAATCGGAAGAGGGGTTTTGTACAAACCGAAAGCTTCACACGTTGCTAGGTCAGCTGTGGGACTACACTCGAGAGTCATTCTTAAATTCCTCATCTGTTCGATGGAGAACAGAATGGGGACTCTTCCCTGATCCAAAACTTCTATGGTTGTATCTCTTCTTGGAGTTGTGTTGAACCATAGAGTTACACGCTCCTTGATAAGAGCTGTTTCACTATCTGCGAAAGAGAACTTCGTGTTCGAAGGTGAGAAAGTGAAATCAATCATGCCTGGGGCATGTTGCTTCACGGCCTTGATAAGCCTGTTCACCGCATAGCGGGAACCCATAGCCCTAGTACAACCTGAGTCAAGTATGACAAAGGTAGGGCTCTTATCAAGATTGATCCGCTCTGTGAGAGCAGATAGGACGGTGTGCTGCAACGGAAACACTGCTGTTGCAGTCTCCACACCTTGCCCCTCGGATGGTTCAGAGACCTGGGGCACGTAACTCACTGATGAGTTGTACACGGGTTCTTGGTGCGCGCTCGGATCTGTGCCTCTACCTGATGATCCTGCTTGATTTCTTCTCTTCTTTCTCCGTGTCTTTCTTCGTGAGGCTTGTGATGCATAGTATGTATAAGACGTTTGATCGTCATAAGCGGCATAATTCCAACTGGAGTCAGTATAATAACTGTCCTCATACCATGAATCCCAGCTCGGTGCGGTGGAACTTTCATAGGCCTGTGGAGATCCAGTTTGGTCTCCTTGTAAGGAGGCAGACTTAGCTGTATCCTTACCTTTGCCTTTTGATTTTGTACCCTTGAAGGAGCTTCCTTTATCTCCTTTGTCCTTTCCTTTTCCCTTGCCTTTTCCACCTTTTCCTTTTTCCTTTCCTTTACCTTTACCGAAATAGCTGGAATCAGTTGGATCATGTTCTGCCTGGTTGGCTCTCCCTTTTCCGCGGTATGACCTGAAACGGCCACGTCCTTTTCGCTTGCCACCCTTTGCTCTTCCCGGTGATCCGGGACGCATTCTTGGTCTTCTTCCCTTTTTGAATCTCCTTGCACCGAAGGCTTCATGGTCGTCAACTGTCCAGAAGACAGCTTCTTCATCCTCGGCGGCAAGAAAGCCTTCCTCAAGGGTGTCTTCGTCTTGGAGCCAGAATACATCGACTCCGTCGTATTCACCCTGATCGAGGATGAGGAAGTTTCGACCTCCGCGTTTGCGGCGTTGATCTCTCCTTCCATGGCGGTCCTTCTTGTGAGAAGTGTGCCGAATATTGGGATCCTGCAGCCCAGTTCTGGTCGTTGAGAACTGATCGAACATGGTCTGCCGTACTATAGGGTACGTGTAGGTCTCAATTCGGTAACCTTGGTTGGTCAATGCTGTTACCAACCTCTCACGTTGCATCTCATTTAGGTCGGACTGCACTAGGAAGAGGAGAGCTAGGAGATTATCATTTAAAGGAAACGCTCTTCGATGATTATCAAGGCGTTCCTTGTTCCATGTTTCGAAGAAACGTGCGGCGTATGTGTCTCTCTCGGTTGCATCCTGTAGGCGCATGAAGGTTTGATCTGCTTGCACAGCCTGCATGAAATCCGTATGGGCATCTTCCAGAACTATCTCTGGTAAGAGATCCATCCATGAGTTTCTCACGCGCTGTAGCACGATCTCAAACTTAGCAATCCAAGTCACAAAGTCTTGGTTGCCCTTCCATGCCTTGAATAGGCCGAGGAAACGCCACAGGAAAACGTACTGTTCTCCTTGCACGAAAAATGGACGCATCTTCTTCTTGAAGTAATCTACTCCATCTGGGGCTGCAAGCCTTTCTCGGTTCAGTGATTCCTTTTGTACTGCGGCCAATCCGGAGAGCCTCGTCTTGAGAGACGGACCTCTTTTGGTGTCATCCAGCGTTGTTATGTCGCACCAGTCGTCAATCAACTGTTCATACTCAAACCACGAGGTGGTGCCCTCATAGGCAGGCGCGATCTTGGGCGTTATGCCTAATGATGCAAGCATGCGGTCAGATGTTGCATATGACTGTGCGACATAAGTAGCTGGACCTTGGGAGGTCTCTTCGTTCTCATACCCCCCGGAGGATTGGGAACTGCCGTCGGCTTCGCTATGCGAGCTCGACATTGTGCTGCCTCTTATCCGCTTGGTCAAGCGTTCGGCGAGGCCGACCGCTGTAGCGGACTTTGTGAGGCGGGCGGCCCTTTCCGGGCTCCGCTACCAGAAAACTGTGCCGATACCCCCCCAAGGGATACTCCTTGTGAGGAGGTGTATGACCAGTTATTCCCTAAGGATCAAAGGGCAGCGCCCTGCACACGGACAGTAGTTGTTTTGTCTTGCTACGCAAGGAGAGCTTGTCTGGTCTCAATATGGTAAAACCACTGTGAGCCAATGGGCAGCGGAATGTATATGTATGAGCATGCAGCCATTGCTGTAGGTACCTGTTAAAGCTACCCCTTTAGAGGTTTATGGTTTCACCCCCAACCCTGCCTCCTCTCCCTGCCTCCGACCCCCCCTGCCTCCACTCCCTCCCTATCTTCCCCTTGCCCCTTGCCCCC
>CAJNDT010006013.1:1467878-1556435 GCA_905221615.1 Symbiodinium sp. CCMP2592 | reverse complement strand
TAAAACAGAAAGTCTCTTGGCAGAGCCTTTCTTCCACTGTGAGTACCAGCTAGACCACTGAGAATGGTCAGGTGAAATAACAATAATAGTAGGTTCTTGTTCCTTGATGATCCTAAGAAGATTGGAGCGACCTTGCGGTTGCTCAAGATCTAGACCGCTACGCAAATCGACTGGCTGACCTACTCGGAGGCCTGACAGGGCAGCTTTGTGACTCATGCGGGGAGATCCGCCGTAGAGTTCTAGGAAGTCAATCTTCCCAGTGCTGGTGACCTGCCAGTGACACTCTTGATGTGGAATCGTTAGGTCTGTCGACTGCAGGGCAGCATCGAAGGTGACCATGCAACTTGCGTGGTCAGAACCTTCTGACGTCAGAGTTTCCTCATCAGGCGCGAGAGGAATCTCCACATCAGATGTTATGTCATAATTTTTCCTCAGTTTTGAGATATTAACGCGGGCGATGCGTGTTCCAAGATCCACACCTACCATGGATCCTCCGAGTTCGGAGATCACCTTTCCTTTTAGCCAACATCCATGTTTGGACCCAGTGGATCCAATCTTAGACTTATCTTCTGACCAGTAGAAAACCTTATCTCCCAAAGAGAAAGGTCCTTGGGTCATTGACAGTCTGGCTGAAAGATCTCTACGCAGATCATCAGATTGGCGTGCCTCTTGGTAAGCCCTGTTGGCAAGCTCCTTAATGGCTCTCGCAGTGACTTCCGTATCAGTTGGATTACCTGTCAACTGATTGGGATCAGCGTTCTCTGGTGTTATAACATCTCGAGGACGCCTTCCAAAGGCCATTTCTAAAGGAGTAACTCCTCCGTAGGTAATCGAAGAGTTTCTTGCCAAACATGCTTGGCGAACGAGGTTGCCATCCTTCATGGTGATTCCGTTATACTGCGGGTCACCATCCTTCAGGATCTGAAGTATGAGCTTAATCTGATGCTTCAGCAATCTTACAGCAGCTTCGGCCCTGTTGGGCCATGGTGTTCCAGGTCCTGTTGCCACAGGCTTGATATTCTGCCGATTGTAATAAGCCTCCATTTTTGGAGTCATAAATGCTTGATCTCCAACTACAACCTTTGGGTTGATCTGAAATTTCTCAAAGTAGTCATTCATAATCGACATTGTAGTATGTTCTTCTTTATCCTGGACTACTTCGGCAGGCAACAAGTTTGTTGCTCCATCATAGAGAATAAGAAATACTAAGCGACTATCCTTGCCGGGAATTGGAAGCTCACCGTGATCTACGAAGGTGAGATCACCGAAAGTCTCTGATCTTAGACCAGAAATCTTCGCTCTCGAAGGAGCTCTCACATGTTCCTGGCAGGCTGAACACTTTTTGACCAGTTGGTCATATAGCTCGTAGATCTCCGTTGGGATCTGTAAGGCTTTTGTGCGTCGCTTAAACTGATCCGTACTCATATGACGGTGCTTAAGGTGAAGCTTGTAGAGTTCTACAGGGTCCTTAAGCTTCTCATGAATCCTGCGAAGAGCAATGGGAAGAGATGGCGATGGTTCTGCGACAATCTCTTCACCTGTAGGTGAGTCTGTACCAGGAGCCGGGTATTCTATTGACTCAAGTGGTCTTACCTCCGTCCCGTCATCAGCTCCTGGGACCTTAGACTTCTCTTCAACAGGAGATTTAACCGCATATTTGCGGGATTTCTTCAGAAGGTTTTTAAGACCCTTTGGAGTCTTTATCTTCGCAGGTGGAACTTCAAGTCTTTCTTCTTCTGGAGGTTCATGTGATGCAGAGGATTCTGCAGGTTTGTCCCTAGAACCTGATGATGGTTCCGATGGTCCGGAAGGCTCAGGAACATCACCAGATGGTTCTGGTGGATCAGGTTTCTTGGCAGATGATTCTGCCGGATCAGATGGAAGAGGCTTCTTTTTACCTGAAATCCTCTTCGGTGGTGGATCAGCTGCTCCCTCAGGTGCTTTGTCGCAACCCTTGAGGTACGTGTGAGCCCTTTTCTGTCCGGCACAGGCTGGACAGCGACCTTCCGGTATCCTAGTATAAGGCTTCTTGGCTCCTAGCGCAGTCTCCGTCGCACTGAACGACGTACCTGACTTAGGGAGATACTTCCTGGTGGAAGTGAAGCCTAGAAGGTCCAATACCAAATGGTTATTGGTACTAATCGGAAGAGGGGTTTTGTACAAACCGAAAGCTTCACACGTTGCTAGGTCAGCTGTGGGACTACACTCGAGAGTCATTCTTAAATTCCTCATCTGTTCGATGGAGAACAGAATGGGGACTCTTCCCTGATCCAAAACTTCTATGGTTGTATCTCTTCTTGGAGTTGTGTTGAACCATAGAGTTACACGCTCCTTGATAAGAGCTGTTTCACTATCTGCGAAAGAGAACTTCGTGTTCGAAGGTGAGAAAGTGAAGTCAATCATGCCTGGGGCATGTTGCTTCACGGCCTTGATAAGCCTGTTCACCGCATAGCGGGAACCCATAGCCCTAGTACAGCCTGAGTCAAGTATGACAAAGGTAGGGCTCTTATCAAGATTGATCCGCTCTGTGAGAGCAGATAGGACGGTGTGCTGCAACGGAAACACTGCTGTTGCAGTCTCCACACCTTGCCCCTCGCATGGTTCAGAGCCCTGGGGCACGTAACTCACTGATGAGTTGTACACGGGTTCTTGGTGCGCGCTCGGATCTGTGCCTCTACCTGATGATCCTGCTTGAGTTCTTCTCTTCTTTCTCCGTGTCTTTCTTCGTGAGGCTTGTGATGCATAGTATGTATAAGACGTTTGATCGTCATAAGCGGCATAATTCCAACTGGAGTCAGTATAATAACTGTCCTCATACCACGAATCCCAGCTCGGTGTGGTGGAACTCTCATAGGCCTGTGGAGATCCAGTTTGGTCTCCTTGTAAGGAGGCAGACTTAGCTGTATCCTTACTTTTGCCTTTTGATTTTGTACCCTTGAAGGAGCTTCCTTTATCTCCTTTGTCCTTTCCTTTTCCTTTGCCTTTTCCACCTTTTCCTTTTTCTTTTCCTTTACCTTTACCGAAATAGCTGGAATCAGTTGGATCATGTTCTGCCTGGTTGGCTCTCCCTTTTCCGCGGTATGACCTGAAACGGCCACGTCCTTTTCGCTTGCCACCCTTTGCTCTTCCCGGTGATCCGGGACGCATTCTTGGTCTTCTTCCCTTTTTGAATCTCCTTGCAACGAAGGCTTCATGGTCGTCAACTGTCCAGAAGACAGCTTCTTCATCCTCGGCGGCAAGAAAGCCTTCCTCAAGGGTGTCTTCGTCTTGGAGCCAGAATCCATCGACTCCGTCGTATTCACCCTGATCGAGGATGAGGAAGTTTCGACCTCCGCGTTTGCGGCGTTGATCTCTCCTTCCATGGCGGTCCTTCTTGTGAGAAGTGTGCCGAATATTGGGATCCTGCAGACCAGTTCTGGTCGTTGAGAACTGATCGAACATGGTCTGCCGTACTATAGGGTACGTGTAGGTCTCAATTCGGTAACCTTGGTTGGTCAATGCTGTTACCAACCTCTCACGTTGCATCTCATTTAGGTCGGACTGCACTAGGAAGAGGAGAGCTAGGAGATTATCATTTAGAGGAAACGCTCTTCGATGATTATCAAGGCGTTCCTTGTTCCATGTTTCGAAGAAACGTGCGGCGTATGTGTCTCTCTCGGTTGCATCCTGTAGGCGCATGAAGGCTTGATCTGCCTGCACAGCCTGCATGAAATCCGGATGGGCATCTTCCAGAGCTATCTCTGGTAAGAGATCCATCCATGAGTTTCTCACGCGCTGTAGCACGATCTCAAACTTAGCAATCCAAGTCACAAAGTCTTGGTTGCCCTTCCATGCCTTGAATAGGCCGAGGAAACGCCACAGGAAAACGTACTGTTCTCCTTTCACGAAAAATGGACGCATCTTCTTCTTGAAGTAATCTACTCCATCTGGGGCTGCAAGCCTTTCTCGGTTAAGTGATTCTTTTTGTACTGCGGCCAATCCGGAGAGCCTCGTCTTGAGAGACGGACCTCTTTTGGTGTCATCCAGCGTTGTTATGTCGCACCAGTCGTCAATCAACTGTTCATACTCAAACCACGAGGTGGTGCCATCATAGGCAGGCGCGATCTTGGGCGTTATGCCTAATGATGCAAGCATGCGGTCAGATGTTGCATATGACTGTGCGACATAAGTAGCTGGACCTTGGGAGGTCTCTTCGTTCTCATATCCCCCGGAGGATTGGGAACTGCCGTCGGCTTCGCTATGCGAGCTCGACATTGTGCTGCCTCTTATCCGCTTGGTTAAGCGTTCGGCGAGGCCGACCGCTGTAGCGGACTTTGTGAGGCGGGCGGCCCTTTCCGGGCTCCGCTACCAGAAAACTGTGCCGATACACCCCCAAGGGATACTCCTTGTGAGGAGGTGTATGACCAGTTATTCCCTAAGGATCAAAGGGCAGCGCCCTGCACACGGACAGTAGTTGTTTTGTCTTGCTACGCAAGGAGAGCTTGTCTTGTCTCAATATGGTAAAACCACTGTGAGCCAATGGGCAGCGGAATGTATATGTATGAGCATGCAGCCATTGCTGTAGGTACCTGTTAAAGCTACCCCTTTAGAGGTTTATGGTTTCACCCCCAACCCTGCCTCCTCTCCCTGCCTCCGACCCCCCCTGCCTCCACTCCCTCCCTATCTTCCCCTTGCCCCTTGCCCCCACCGACACCCCACCCACCACCAGCCCACTCCCACTCCCCAAACCACCCCTGGCTTTAGGGTTTAGGGCCTAGGGTTTGGGCTATAGGGTTTAGGGCGTAAGGTTTAGGCTATAGGGTTTAGGGCCTAGGGTTTGAGCTTTAGGGTTTAGGGCCTAGGGTTTGGGCTTTAGGGTTTAGGGCCGAGGGTTTAGGCTTTAGAGTTTTGGGCCTAGGGTATGGGCTTTAGGGTTTAGGGCCTAGGGTTTAGGGTTTAGGGCCCAGGGTTTGCGCTATATGGGGTTTAGGGCCTAGGGTTTGGACTTTAGGGTTTAGGGCCTAGGGTTTGGGCTCTAGGGTTTAGGGTTTAGGGACACATTTCAGGCCGGAAATGTGTCATCTTTTCCGCCTTACAGAAAGAAGCATGACACATTTCAGGCCGGAAATGTGTCATCTTTTCCGCCTTACAGAAGGAAGCATGACACATTTCAGGCCGGAAATGTGTCATCTTTTCCGCCTTACAGAAGGAAGCATGACACATTTCAGGCCGGAAATGTGTCATCTTTTCCGCCTTACAGAAAGAAGCATGACACATTTCAGGCCGGAAATGTGTCATCTTTTCCGCCTTACAGAAGGAAGCATGACACATTTCAGGCCGGAAATGTGTCATCGTTTCCGCCTTACAGAAGAAGCATGACACATTTCAGGCCGGAAATGTGTCATCGTTTCCGCCTTACAGAAAGAAGCATGACACATTTCAGGCCGGAAATGTGTCATCTTTTCCGCCTTACAGAAGGAAGCATGACACATTTCAGGCCGGAAATGTGTCATCTTTTCCGCCTTACAGAAGGAAGCATGACACATTTCAGGCCGGAAATGTGTCATCTTTTACGCCTTACAGAAAGGAAGCATGACACATTTCAGGCCGGAAATGTGTCATCGTTTCCGCCTTACAGAAAGAAGCATGACACATTTCAGGCCGGAAATGTGTCATCTTTTCCGCCTTACAGAAGGAAGCATGACACATTTCAGGCCGGAAATGTGTCTTCGTTTCCGCCTTACAGAAAGAAGCATGATACATTTCAGGCCGGAAATGTGTCATCTTTTCCGCCTTACAGAAGGAAGCATGACACATTTCAGGCCGGAAATGTGTCATCTTTTCCGCCTTACAGAAGGAAGCATGACACATTTCAGGCCGGAAATGTGTCATCGTTTCTGCCTTACAGAAAGAAGCATGACACATTTCAGGCCGGAAATGTGTCATCGTTTCTGCCTTACAGAAAGAAGCATGACACATTTCAGGCCGGAAATGTGTCATCTTTTCCGCCTTACAGAAAGAAGCATGACACATTTCAGGCCTTCCCCTGTTCCCTTGCCCCCTCTCCTACCATCCCTGCCTTCCCCACCTCCTCACCTTTCCCTCCCCTTTGCCATTTGCCCCCTGCCCCCTGCCATCTCCATCATATCCATCACCCCCATCATCTTCTTCATCTCCATCATCTTCATCATCTCCATCATCTCATCATCCATCATCTCCATCATCTCCATCATCTTCATCATCTCCATCATCTCCATCATCTCCATCATCTTCATCATCTTCATCATCTCCATTATCTTCATCATCTTCATCATCTGCATCATCTTCATCATCTTCATCATCTTCGTTGCCGGTTTCATTGGTTTTAATACCGCTCCCTCTATTCTTAAAGGTAATTTCATAGGTATTGTACGAACCATAATACAATCGATTTATCTTAACTACTATATCAAGAATAGCTTACCACATCGCATCTACATACTTTGTAACCGGGCTTACTATAAAGGCCCCATATGAGGGATCCATAATGGGTTTCTAGAAAGTCTCTCTGTAAGGGATCTACAGTTTTTTATATAATGGATTTATATAAGGTCTCTACATAGAGGATCTATAAGATTTCTATAAGCAATCTGTAAGGGTTTTCCAGAAGGGCTCCATACGAGGGATCTATACAGGGCTTCCATGTGGTTTCTACAAAGGGTAAGGAATATATAGCAGTTGTCTATGAAAGCTCCATGTAAGGGATCTTGTAAAGTTTTCTACAAAGAACTCCATTTGTTGATCTATACAGGGTTTCTATAGGTTCTCTGTATAGGGGATCTATGAAGTTTCTATACGAATCTATAATAAAGGCTGTCTATGAGGGCTCCATACAAGGGATCTGTGAAGGGATTTATAGGGATTCTTCATGGGAATGTATACCTTCGATACGGATAATTGCGCCTTTGTTAAGATCGTGAAGACTATTAACTACGTGATATCCTTCTGGGCTAATGCTGTGATCACATCAGATCTGATATGTATAGAGATACATTGGAATGCACATGGGAAAACAAACTGACACATTACAGGCCTTCTAATGTGTCATTATTCCTATTGAAACCTTAAAGGCAAGGAACTTATACACTGTAGGGCATCTGTATATTGGAAGGCCTCTGGGTAGTATAAATTGACGCAGTACAGGCCCTCTAATGTGTCACTCCACTCCCTCCTATGGAACCTCTATTGCAATGGAACTTTTCCACTGGAAAACCCCTGGACATAATAAACTGACACACTGCAGGCCCTATAATGTGTCGCTCCACCTATCCTATTGAAACCCTACTGATAAGAAATTGATACATCGGAAAGCACTTTTTATAGACATAACAAACTGGCACATTAAACCCACTATAATGTGTATCTTCACTTCCTGGGTCCTGGACTGGGCAAATTGACATATTACATGCCCTCTAATGTGTCACTCCATTTCTCCTACTGAAACCCTACTAACAAGGAACTTATACACTGTCAGGCCCCTGTGCCTGGGCATATCAAATTGACATATTACAGGCACCCTAATGTGTCACTCCACCCACTCCGATTGACCCTCTACTGACAAGGAACTTATACATTGGAAAGTCCAGGACATAACAGATTGGCACATTACATGCCCTGTAAAGTGTTACATCATGTGATATGGATGTGTCATGCCGTATGTATTCCCATAATTTGTCATATAAACACATCCGATTCATGAGTACCGAACCTGTCAGGTTTTGCATTCTGGCCTGTGCGGAAATTACAAACAAATTTATGCCATATTACAGCGTGCATGCTTATTACGTGATTCTTGGATGGATATGTCGTATGCAATTACTCAAGCGCTGGCAAGTCAACAATAAGTCGAATTGTGAAATATTTGGACAGGACAATTTGTCCATGTTGCCGATATACTGCTGACAGTGCTATGCATATCTTCACGACGATACATCATTCCTGCAAGATGTATGGACTCTATACACCGAAAAGAGTCATCACAACGAATGTTTATTCATCGACAGTGTTGGGATCAACACTCGATGTTCTGTTTATATAATACTCGTCCCTGAATGCGAGTAATTTGCCATAATTACTTGATAGAAAAATATAGCCTAGTCGATCCGAAACTTTTCAGGTCGTGGCTTTGTAATGTGGGCTGTGCTTATACCTTACATTTTGCTTTCCATTATGTGCTGAAGACAACAAACCGCAGTTATATAGACCCTAAAGGTATCGGGCACATATATATATATATATATATATGTATGTATATATATATATATATATACATATATATATACATACATATACACATGTATATATACATATACATATACATATACATATACATATACATATACATATACATATACATATACATATACATATACCTATACATATACATATACATATGCATATACATATGCATATGCATATACATATACATATGCATATGCATATGCATATGCATATGCATATACACATACATATGCACATACATATACATATACACATACACATACATATACATATACACATACATATACATATACATATACATATACATATACATAGACATAGACATAGACATAGACATATACATAGACATATACATAGACATATACATATACGTATACGTATACGTATACATATACGTATACATATACATATACGTATACATATACCTATACCTATACATATACATATACATATGCATATACATATACATATACATATACATATACATATACATATACTTATATATATTTACATACATATACATATACATATACATATACATATACATTTCCATGTTCATATACATATACATATACATATACATATACACATTCACATACACATACACATACACATACACATACATATACATATACATATACATATACATATACATATACATATACATATACATAAACATATAAATATACATATACATATACATATACATATACATATACGTATACATATACATATACATATACATATACATATACATATACATATACATATACATATACATATACACATACATACATCTATGTATGTATAAATCTGCTTGTAGTGGTCATCTCTTTCCCGCTGCATGTGAAGCGTTCGATTGTGTTTTTGAGTGATGAGGCCTGCTGGAACTACTGTTTGGTTTAAGAATGAGAAGACAGAGAGATCTTCTGCCATCTCCGTTTCAATATGCAGTACATGAAGGAAGACGAATACACGAGCCTTTTGTCATTGAATCCCAACTCCAATAGCCGTTCTTTCCTTGGTTTCCTCTGTAACCCAAAACTTCATTTGCATATGAGGGCACATGAGAAGGATTCTCGACAGCACGAAGTAAGAGAGCTCCTTCAACTTTCCAAAGATGAAGAGGACCAAATCCGATTGGCTCTCTTGATACTTATCATCAGAAGGTAGGGCTCCGTATCCTTATAAAACAACGTGAGATTGCACTTTAAGTAACAAAGCTGCTCTTTATCTTGTGACACGATTTATGACAGTTATTAAATCAACAGCCGTGGGCATTGCGATTGCTATCTGCTTCCGACGATACACGAGCAAATACTTGAAGGCTAATTTTGGCCATCTTCATACGCATCAAGCAAGAGTTAAGGCACACTTCTGCTGTTTCAAGAAAAACTCAAGATTGCACGTCTATTCCTTTAAGACTGAAGAGAATTCCTTTTTATGTTGTGATGTGAACTATGACAGCGTCTTAACCACAGCCATAGACTATCCTTTTTCAATAGAAAAAGAGGGGTAGCTTGGAAATGATAGAAGTGTCAGGCTCTTTACCGAAAGAAGACGAGTAAACGAACCTCTCCTTGTTTGTTGATCAGATCTAGGGAGCGTCTCTTGAAAATTGAACAGAGCTCCTCTTGATTTTGTGTTACATTCAATGACAGCTATTAGAGAAAACAGTCATGGACATAGAGATTTGTATACTTTTCCAGGGTATATACAACACAGCACCAATAAGAGCTGTTGAATGAAAACTCCTGTTTCATAGCAAGGAGCATAGAAAGTCTCTGCTGTCCTTTGATGATAGCAAAATTGAGAAAACCCCAAAGTCTTCAGTATGGACCAATTTGGGCCTTCTTCGAAGTCCTGCTGTTCCAGAAGAAACATCAGTTGCGCTTCTATCCCGTGAAAGCTAGAGAGAACTCCCTTCTATCTTGTGATACAGTGTTTCCTGTCCTGGACATCACGAAACACTGCAATGCCTAAAAGCTCAAGCTTTTTTTGTGGCTCAGAGGGTGGCGAAAAGCCCCTAGACATACATATCGCATCGATCCGATGCACGGTGGCAGCGTGGATAATGCTGTGCATGCGGCTTGCCCGCTGTGCACTTTCCGGTGTCCACTTCCAGCTCGGCAGAAACCAACACGCTTGCAAAAAAACAAAAAGCTTGTCATTTCGATACTCTGCGGTCTGTGGCTACGAGTTTGGCAAGTCCTTGAAAATACACATCCAAGATCGTCTCGACCCGTAGCAGCACCCGTCGCTTCATCGGCAATTTCGTGTTCGCTCCGCATGTCTATGTCCTGCTGCAACTTCACCTGCCGATCTGTTGAGCTTTTCGACTAAAAGACCTTATGTGGAAAGATGCTAGTCAGGTACCCGAGAATCAGAGGTGCAGAACTACATGTCAACGAAACTACTTCTCAGCCTCCCCTCGCAGCTGTCGGAGAGAGTTTTCGCATTGGCCGGTCGTGTCACAGATGTCTTCTGGCAGTTTGGCCATCATAGCCGTATGCCAGACCCAGTATAATTGCCAGAATCATGCACGAGGAGCCGAACATCAGATCCAAAACTAAAAACGCGACCGACCGGGGCGTCTCTCCAAACCTGGAGCACAGAAACAAAGCTGCAAAGATGCATCTGGACAAAGTTACCAGGACTCCATCTGTGTGAGAAGATTTTCAGCTTCAGCCGGTGTCGCTCACCAAGTTAGCTTGGCAGAAACTCATATTTTCTTAGTGTGGCATGCGGGCACATGTCAAAAAGATAGAAGCGGCACAGAGTGAGGCAGAGATTGACGAGCACGTCTTCTAACAGCTCATATGGAGACTGCTCTGAGTCCTATTTCGCGAAGGTGAAGCTGCTGAAGTGTCGCTACACTTCCAACTGCTGTTGCTGTTGCGATCTGCGACAAGCCTTCCTCCCTGTCTTGGCATACGCATGACGATAGTAGTAGTTGTGGCACTAGTAGACAGACTGGCAGATACTGCAAGCTTGAGAGAAGGAGCGATGTACTACAAGTCTCTCTGTGAATATTGCACGACATCTATCCCGACATATTGCACCACGTTGATCTATGACAAATGAAGTTCTCAGACCTCGTCCTCTGCTTCACTGTTCGATGCTACGGACCCGCAATCTGAAACCAACCTTCATGGCAGGTCGATCTCCAGCCTCTTCTCGCACATGGAAGCCGTCTTTAAACTCGCCGGCTCGCGGGGTGCACTCAGTAAGAAGTGTCTCGTGGGACTCTCGGGGCCTTTAGGGCTAACAAGAAAGAAGATTATCGAAGTGAATTCGAGCCTTCGTTGCTTCGGGCCCTCGTAGGAGTTCTTGAAACCGTCTCCGAAAAGGTGCCTCTTCCTTGTGTCTGCTTCGAGGTTGGCCCCAGAGATTTCCACCGCCCGCCAGGATGACTCCCGAGGCCCACCGAGATAGTAAAACTTCACATTGCCTGGGCATCCCATGGTTCGAGCGTACAGTCTTACAGACACGTGGCAGGACCCGCCACTTCAAGCACTTCCACCACTCGCTCTCCTGGTTGCAGTGGGGGTTGTGGTGATGGTGGTGTTGGGGTTGGTGGGTTCTAGTGGTGGTGGTGCTGCTGCTACTGCTCCTGCTGGTGGTGGTGCTGGCGGTGGTCGTGCTGGCGGTGGTGGCGGTGCTGGTGGTGGTGCTGCTGCTCGTTGCGGTCGTTGCGGTCGTTGCGGTCGTTGCGGTCGTTGCGGTCGTTGCGGTCGTTGCGGTCGTTGCGGTCGTGGCGGTCGTGGCGGCTGGTGGTGCTGGTGGTGCTGGTGGTGCTGGTGGCTGGTGGTGCTGGTGGTGCTGGTGTTGCTGGTGGTGCTGGTGGTGCTGGTGGTGCTGGTGGTGCTGGTGGTGCTGGTGGTGGTGGTGGTGCTGGCGGTGGTGGTGGTGCTGGTGGTGTTGGTGGTGCTGGTGGTGCTGGTGGTGCTGGTGGTGCTGGTGGTGCTGGTGGTGCTGGTGGTGCTGCTGGTGCTGCTGGTGCTGGTGCTGCTGGTGCTGCTGGTGCTGCTGCTGGTGCTGCTGCTGGTGCTGCTGCTGGTGCTGCTGCTGGTGCTGCTGCTGGTGCTGCTGCTGGTGCTGCTGCTGGTGCTGCTGCTGTGTGCTGCTGCTGCTGCTGCTGCTGCTGGTGCTGCTGCTGGTGCTGCTGCTGGCTGCTGGTGCTGCTGGCTGCTGCTGCTGCTGCTGCTGCTGCTGCTGCTGGTGCTGCTGCTGGTGCTGCTGCTGGTGCTGCTGCTGGTGCTGCTGCTGCGCTGCTGGTGCTGCTGCTGGTGCTGCTGCTGGTGCTGCTGTGCTGCTGCTGCTGCTGCTGGTGCTGCTGCTGGTGCTGCTGCTGGTGCTGCTGCTGCTGCTGCTGCTGCTGCTGCTGCTGCTGCTGCTGCTGGTGCTGCTGGTGCTGCTGTGCTGGTGCTGCTGCTGGTGCTGCTGCTGCTGCTGCTGCTGCTGCTGCTGCTGCTGCTGGTGCTGCTGCTGGTGCTGCTGCTGGTGCTGCTGTGCTGGTGCTGTGCTGGTGCTGCTGCTGTGCTGGTGCTGGTGCTGGTGCTGTGCTGGTGCTGGTGCTGGTGCTGGTGCTGGTGCTGGTGCTGGTGCTGGTGCTGGTGATGGTGCTGGTGCTGGTGCTGGTGCTGGTGCTGGTGCTGGTGCTGGTGCTGGTGCTGGTGCTGGTGCTGGTGCTGGTGCTGGTGCTGGTGCTGGTGGTTCTGGTTCTGGTTCTGGTTCTGGTGGTTCTGATTGTCATTATAGTAGTGGTTGTGGTGGTGGTTTCGGTTGTGGAACTGATTGTGGTGGTCGTGACGGGATTGGTCCCATATGGATAATGACCATGCGCATTAAGATGCTATCCGACCACGCTGTTGCATCTTCCTGCGCCCTCCTGACTAAAAGCCGCAAAACGGCCGCACTCATTTTGGAAATTCTGGGCCCGATACCATGCGACATGCTCCAGGATGCTTGCTGCAAGCTCAGCGCCAAGCTTGCGTGTCCGAAGGCTTGGCAAGACAATACCCTGCGTCAACGAAACACTGACCATCCAACCAAGTAGCTGAAACCACCGTGTCACAGGAAATCGCATGGACGAAAGGTGGACCATTCGTTCGGCATCCCTGCACGAGCCTTCGAATCTGTACACACTGCTTCGCACGACCCGGCGCAGAAATCTCTCCCATCCTGAACTTGTATATTACAAATGCATATAGACCCAATACATATGTATATATACACACACACACATTGAGAGAGTATGTATTATGGTATAGCGTGCATTTAAACACACATGCTTCTGTGTCTATGTGTCTCTGCACATGTATCTCTCTCTCTCTCTCTCTCTCTCTCTCGCTCCCCGGTCGAAGTTCTGAAATACTTCTGCACACGGCAGCTCAATCAATGGATGGACGGATGGGTATGTGCGCACAAACCCTAGATACACATGTGCATATGTATGTATATGAATTATGCATACATACATGTACAGACATTGATACAGATGTGGGTTCATACACGAATACGTATGCAAACCGTGACACTGTGCATGAGGGTGCATATGCACTTATATATGTAGGCAGGTACGTACGCACCGACGCACGTATATGAATGTATGCATGTGTGCATGTTACGTATGCATGCATGTAGGAACGTGTTGTAGTAAAATACAAAAAAGATATAGATAGATAGTTAAATAGATAAATCATGAGTACATAGGTACTGAAATCACCAGCTGGCTAGCTGTTTCAACTATAAACAGATAGACAAATAGAAAGACAAATAGACAGACAGATGAATAAGTAGTAGGTAGATACATAGCTAGATAGGTAGATGGATAGAAAGATGTGTATGCGCATGTGCCGCATGTGTATATGCGCGTCTGTCTATGTATTTATGTCGGAAATCCGCACAGGGCCGAAGCTGCACGCGGTCCAGCTCTTGCTCGCGTCAAGTCCGGTGCACCAGCACCTCCTACACAGACCGCCGCAATGCCGGCGTGCTTCTCGTGGCCAGGATCTCCCTCTTTTTCAATCGTGCGGCTGCTAAGTTATGTCGCTGAAGTTACTTCGACTGCCCCGTCTAGGTGCGGGACTGAGCATGCAGCTGAGCAAACGGGCCCTTCCAGTCAGCGTTCGATGATTTTCCAAATCCCAACTCAACGGCTCAACGGAGAGCTGGCTGGCTCAGCCCAGGGTATGGCTTTGTCATATAAGAACAAGCACATGCATTCAGCGCATCACCCCACCTACACAAAAACCTTGACCCTTTTGTCGCAAAACCTCTGGAGCCGCCGCCAAAACCGAGAGTCAAGCCCCTTGAACGGTGAAAACGTTGAATCCTGTGCTGGAATCTGGAACAGCTCAACATTGCACCTACAGTCAGCCCCATTTACAGAAACTCAAGCCCTAAACCACTAGCAAGCTGAAAGGGATGTCCGGTCCCACTCACTTGCCCTGCGGCGCATGCGAGGTTCGCTCGACTTTTCCCCAGGCCTGGAGCAAGTGGGTACTAAGGTAATAACCCCAAAAAAATAAGAATAGTTTTTCTAGCAATCATCATCATACATC
Source organism: Symbiodinium sp. CCMP2592 (assembly GCA_905221615.1). Taxonomy (NCBI): domain Eukaryota; class Dinophyceae; order Suessiales; family Symbiodiniaceae; genus Symbiodinium; species Symbiodinium sp. CCMP2592. Next base: position 1,541,610 of record CAJNDT010006013.1, on the reverse strand, counting down.
GCTTGCACTTCACGGTCGAGCGCGATTTGGGTAGCTGTGGGTTTCCAACTTCCTGGCTCCATGGTCGTTACCCGCCTGCGCAGTGTAAGGTTCGGGAGGCCTGACGTACGCCTTACGGGTTGAATCCCTTGGAAAAAGTGAAGCAAAAGCGGAACGAACTAAACTCCGTGAAACCTCAGCCTCACACCAACCTGACGCCCTGTTGAATCGACCCTCAACTGGAAAACCCAAAAACATGAGCCCGCTCATCTGCACAAGGTGCGGACAGGCTGTCTCTCCACGCCGTCGAGGCGAAGCAGCATGCACCTTTGAAGCTTCGAGTCTTCGATGCTCGCTGCGTTCCACACAAAAGCTTTCTTGTGAGCAAAAAATTTCGTGCGGCAGGGTGAAGATGCCAAAACCAAGGAGCAATCAGAGCTCAGGTTTAGTCTAAGGTCTCGTGAGAAAGGCGGAACATCAGCTTGGGCTTTAGGAGTTTAGTGTGCGGAAAGTTGGGCGCTACCTGCTTTCAACAAGCTAACCCATCTGGGGCTTGTCGCATTGAGGCGGTGATGTTGTGTTCTCAGCTCCAAACGCTAGAATCGGGCCATCCGGTAGTCCCGAAACGAATTATCTCAACACCAAACCTCCCGGACATGCTTGACCAAGTCTGTTGAACTCGAAACCCTGAAGCCCTGTTTGACTCTATTCTCCTGAAACCTAACACCTGTAACTCATCCACTAACTCCTCAAGTCTTTACCCTCAGCCTCTGTCCCAAAGACATGAGTTCCGGGCTTCTCGAGGCTCTGCTGCAACTTGTCAACCTTCTCGGTCTCTGCAACGTTAGAGAACCATACCTCCATGCCAATTTCGAATCTGGGGTCCTGGGGTTTACAGGGGTTCGGAGGCTCGCGAGGGCGGGTTGAGTGTCATGGGTTTGGGGATCTAGGTACAAACGTACAAACCATTCTCACGACTTTCACCTAGAGGGTTGGGCAGCCTCAAGCCCCCATCCACAAGCCGTTTGGCTTCTCCTTCAGCCGGCCCACTTCGATTTGGACAACCTCGAGACCCTTCCCAACGCCCTAAAACCTAACCTGGCCCCAGCCCCACATTTAGTCGTTACAGCTTTCATCCCCGAACACTATGTTTTTAGCTACATTACCTCGTCCCCCACCTCGATCCTCAGGTGAGGCTGCCGTTTGTTCCCCAACTTGTCGACGAGGCGCAAGCCCGTCACGATGTCTGGCCTAGGGAATTGTTGAAACCAGATTGTTGGGTTTAGGATTCGGCAGTAGGGTTGCCTGTAAGAATGTTCTTGTGCGGAGGCAGGCAAGTGATGCAAAGTTTAGACAGCAGCAGCAAAAGCGCGCAGTACTGATTTATTTTCCACAAGAATGCACAAGGCAAATGGATATGGAGATTCAATCTAGGCTCGGCCCAGGATGGCGTTGAGTGGAGCCTTGTTTGCGGACGTTGCAAAGACTCCTGGAACCAATTGCAGGCGACCGAGCTTCCTGATCTATGGGCCTGCCTTCTGGATCCTTTGCTTTGGTGATCCACCTTTCGAGGATTTGTCTGGCTTCCCTTCTACACCCGTTGTTGGATATGCTGACTGTGAATACGACTATGCAGGTGTAGGAGTGCACCTGGGAGTTGTTCTGAAGTCGGTAACCTTCTTCCAGCTCTCTCTCATAGTCAGCACAGAGAAAAGTAGGCAACTAAAGAAGAAACGTAGTTCGGAACGAAGCCCTACGGACGAGCTCGAGGGTGGGGATTCATCACGAAAGGCTTGGCTATGAAATCCACAATTCAAAAACCCTACACGAATCCAACCTGGACACAAAAAGCCAAAATCCGAATAGCGAATCAGTGCAGCCCACATGGTTTGCTGAAGCGCTGATCTGAGCCTGCGTCTCAACCGAACCCCCGATCACCCCGAGGACAATGTTGTTCCAGTACCTGACAGTTCGTAGCTTGTCGCGTAATCGCTGGATAAGGTGCGTGGATAAGCACTTTACCAAAACCTTTTAAGTCTCGATGCAAAGCAGATGTCGTTTTCGAGCCCTGCAATCAGAGCAGGGCCTGAGACTCACAACTAGGTCGGAGAAGTCATCAGTCGCTCAACCGAAGGAAAAGCTGAGAGCAAACGTGCATCAGAACCTTTGGACATGGATTCAAAGCGGCGTCCTACAAGTCCTCGGGATTGGATTTGTATGGTTTTGTCAGGGTAACTCGGGACTTGCGGTTTTCGTCGGCTGTCAACACTTACTCTGTGATAATGTCCAATTCACACTTTCTGCTGCAAGTATGGTATGAGACGTGACAGACTAGGCATCAAGTGAACCCATTGTATCTACATGCACTTGATGTCATGCTCTCACCTATTCTCACCTTGTGCATGCTAGTCGGGAAATCATAAAACAATCGAAAAACCAATGAACGCAAGACAATGCGAAGCGGCTACGCTACGACACAGCGCTCTAAAGTGATATCCGCCGAAGATCGGACATTCGGGGCCATGATGACTTCACCCGACTATGATCTGTGCAGCATGCTTCAAATTTTTCAATGTTTGATTTCAGGTTTTGAAAACGGTACACTACCTGCAACCTCAGACTCTGAAGCTATCCTACACCTCAAGGTTTTAGGTCTGGGATGTGAGGGAGGTGTCTGCGCCGGGGCCCATACTCGTCAATCACCCCGCCGCCGATGACAGCCTGCTACACAAGTGCCAGACACGACCATCGCACTCTTAATCCCTCCCCCCTAATATTAAAACCCCCTCTCCCCCCCTCTTAATATAAAAATAGATTTCCGGGATTCTGGTTTAATATTAGGGGGGGTTCGGGGCATCCACGTAGCCCTAGCCCTAAAGCCCTTAAAGCCCTAAGCCTTAAAGCCCTAAGCCTTGAAGCCCTAAGCCCTAAACCTTGAGCCCTGCACTTTGAGCCTTAAAGCCCTAAAACCTAAAGCTTTAGCCCTGAGCCCTAAACCCTAAAGCTCTGGTCTCTTCGGTTTGATTAGTACAGCTGTAATCTTTGGCTCTAGTAAAACTCACACAATCCTAGCTCCCACCTGATGTTTTTAATTAACTTTCAATTGTGGGCCAGGAATCGCGAAATCCTGGCGGCGAGTTATTTCTATATTAGGGGATTTAATATTGGGGGAGTCATATCTGTCACCACCATCATCATCAGCAGCACATATCACCGTCAGAACAATGAACAGCATCAGCATCATTGCGAACGGGTTTAGGTCTTCTCAGATTGACGGCCTGCAGCAAACACAAGTGAACCAGAATTGCTCCACGCTGCACTCTACCAAACAGCTCCTCCGACTTCCACTCAAGGCCTTCAATTGGAAGGTGAAGTGCCCCCCGGCCGCATTCGCAGCATCCTTTGGCAGATCGACAGGAACTGTGTTTCCACCTGGACGTACTCCACCTCATACAGTCACATAGCAATGGTCAGCTTGGAGGCGCAAATAACGAATGATCAGAGCCTTGTCTCCGTCATTCCGTCATGTTGACAGTCATGAAGCTGGCGAAGCTACTGAAAGACTGAGACTGCCCAGGAAGGCCATGACCAAAACTGTGAGCAGCAAAGGGTCGACTCGGAGTAACAGCATAAGCTGATGCTACGGGCGATACGATTCAGCAGTAGCGACGAGGATGATAGTAGTCGTCGCCATCATGGCGGTGCTAGTAGCGATTGTGATGGCGATGTAAGATGACGCGGAGATAAGAGAGGGTGACAGTAGCCATGGTAAGGAGTAGAGAGACGAGAGGAAAACCGGAGTCAATGGGGCTGGACAGTACCAAAAATATGTTTGCATGCAAAAAGGAAGAAACGGCTTCTGACGAAGTGTTTTGGCCAGCTGATGCAACCCAGCCGGCCTCCCACTCAGGGCGGATGCCATCCTTGAAGATCATCAAAGCCTCGTGGCTCCCAAACATGAGGTTCGGGCTGAGCGGTTCAGAAATCGACGGAATTTTGGCAAAGTGGGAACACCTTATATAGGGGTATGGGGTTCACAGCTAAAGTTCTTTGGGGTTCGGCTGCCGAGGATGTTCCAGATAAGATTCTTGTTCTGTTATCATTCTTCAGGCAAACCCTGGACGGGTGGACACGCACATGAACCGGCAACTAAATTTGGAAATGAGTGCATTCGCCTGCCGTAGGAAGACGAGGACTCTGCATCTGAACACACAGCTCACGTGAGATTTGAAGTTGCGAAGCCCAGAGCACTCCCAAGGTCCAGGCGTCGACCACGTGGCGCGCCTCGCCCTGGCAGTTTCCAGCAAAGGGTGAACGAAGAGCAGACTCGATGGAGCAGGCTTTGGAAATTGCTCGCATAATAACTCGCAAGCCCCAAGCACGTAACGACGTACCAGTGTGACGGAAACCTTATCCTCCAAGAGATGCTCGGAGTCGCAACCGCGACCACATGAATCAACTTACAGGGTCTTCGGCTTAAGGGTATTGTGACGGCAGAGCATGAAGGACAGCATCAGTGCATAGTTTGGGTTCAAGGTGCACACATCAAGTTGGGGCTTTGACTCGCGAAGCGAGCCTTGACTCTCATGAACTTTTTGCCCTCGAGCAGCAACGACGGCTGGGGCATGTGGTTCCAATACCTCGGGAAAGGGGCTCTGCTCGTCACTGCCCACGTCTCAAAGGAATCGGGCACGCTTGCATGCAGAAGGTTTTGACGGGTTCAGAAAGACTCGAATGGCCACCTGTGCCGGGTTAAAGGTGCTACAGTGAAACAGCACAGGCTGAACTTCAAAGAGAACGGCCGGACATCAGATCCGCGCGTCCCGAAACCCCGCCACAGGTTTCTGATAACAAGCCACAGCCCTGTCAACATGTCACCGAATTAGCACCTCCTTCGATTGCACACCGAGTACGAAGTATGATACATGAAACAAGATTTCGGGCACCTTGCAATTGCTGCTTCATGAACAGCGACTCTGCGCAAACAAACCACAACTGAAACGGGTCCAAACACTCCCTCCAACTCCGCCGGCACGGCCTCCAAAACTCCTTGGCAGTGGTGACAGCAGCCACACGCTGCGTTGCCTGCGAGTACCTCACCAACAGGTGAGTGAAACAAGTGAAACTCCCGTAAGCCTGCACAGCCTGAAAAAAACTAAGTTTGAGGTGCACCTTGTGATTCCGCGTGTTAAGCATCTACGCAATCGGTAGAATTACTCTCTGCTTTCCCGCCTACAGCTCGGAGAGACAAAAAACCCTGTACAAAAACCCTCAACCCTGAACATTACACAGGACCACCCATGCCCGTGATTCACAACAATTTTAGTGAACGTCACCTCATGCCATTTCTCGAAAGATCCGGTCAAGTAGACACAGGCCTGCAAAGCAGGTTCGCGAAACCCCGAATTCCCCCGAGCTAGCTGCCCAAAATCATCCATCGTCGCAATAAGCACCCCCTACAACCACATCTTCATCCTGAATCCTCCCCATCATCTGCATGTTCATCATCAATAACACCACCATCATCGTCATCATGATGTTCATCACCACGATCACGATCACCATCACCATCATCGTCAGCACCATCACCAAAATTTACCGTCGCCATTGTAATAACCGTCGTTGAAAATGTGACTACTAGTGTCGTAGGCGCCATCGATCAAGGCACCATCGCATCAATCATCAGAGTCCTGTTCATAGTGTCATCAACATCGTCAGCATCGCCAGTCATCGCACTCGCCGTCGTCATCATCTGCTTCTTCATCATCTCTCACCATCAAAGTCATCCTCATCGTCATTGTCATCCTACTCGTCAATGTCATCTTTGAAGTTCCCCAGGTCAACAGCTAGACACGACTAACTACCGGTAAATCAACCCTGTGGGCTTCTTCCATTGGGGACTTGGGCCAAGCGGTGCGTCGCGTAAGAGAATAGCTAAGGACCACAAAAGTAGTGATGGAGGCAGGCTAAAATCTACACCCCCCTCGCCGTGCTGCTCCACCTAAGGCGTACAGATACACTGGCTCCAGGTTGCCCCGGGCTTCAGAGGATTTTGCAAAGTTGCCAAAGCGAGCATTTATAAAGCACGACTGGAGGAGCCCCGCAGGTCCAAAGCAAAATGAGAAATGGTGCAGACCAGCACTCAGCGCCTATGGGTGCGGTTCCATGCATCCCACTCGGCTTGCGTGTACTGGCCGCGACGCTGCTGGCGATAGTACTCGTCCCATTGGGCCTGAGTGTATCCAGCGGTACATGGGATCAGCATCAGCCGCACGGCCACGTCCCTTTTGGGATGGGCGGTTGCGTGCTGCGGCTTGCGATTTTGCTCAGCCAATCGCTCTGTCTGGCGGGTCTGATCCTCAGCACTATTGAGGCTGTCTGAGATCATCTGAGCCAGCTCAGCGGCGATCCCATCAGCGGTCGTAGAGGTCACATGAACTTCGCCATCAAAGGTGAGGATGCGCTTGGCGGCTTCGTTGACGTGGCGATCTCCGAGAAGAGCTTTGGCGAGAGGAAGGCGCTCATGTATGTGAGGCCGATAGGAACATCTGCAGTGTTGTCGATAAACCGCAATGTTCTCAACGGCTCCACTTCGCAGTGGGCGAAGAAGACGAGCTTAGCAGGAGCAATGCCGCCGCCGCCATAGTGAGCTCCAGCACGGAGGTGCCGTTGCTCTTCGGTGCGCCCGGGATCGGGAAGCACTGCGGAGGCGAGGTAGTCGAACTTCTGCATGTCCTCTAGGCTACGTCCCTCTTGCATCATCCTCATGCGGAATTGGTCGTCATTCTCGAAGCGCTCGGACACCGAGGCATAGTTCATCTTCGCCGATCGCTGTTTGAGATCTTTGGCATCACGGATGACAGCGGCTTCAGCACTCATCTAGCCAATCTAGCCTCGCTTCTTGGGGCCATCGCCGATTCCTCGAAGATCGCTAGTGAGGAGCTCTTCGATCGGCTTGTGGGCGCCCGCCGCAGCTGTTGCAAGGATGCGCTGGGGAAGGCGTGAGTTCTCATACACCCGCTTTGTTGCCTTTGCCGAATCACTCGTTTGAGGAGCTTTGCATCGCAGGCAAAACAACATGCCATTCGCGACGATAGCTGAGCACTCCTTGCGTGGATGCGATCCAAGAGGATATGGCTCTTCTCCACCCGCGTCCGATGTGTCGCCCTCCTCTTCCTCGGGGGCAATACCAGCAGCATCAGCAGGCTCACCCTTGCGGGTGGCTTCATCCAAGTCCATGGTCACGTCTTCCTCGACGATCACGGCGGGCTTGGTGGCCACCTTCGGCATCTTCTTGGAAGCAATTGCCTTTGGAGCAATAGCCGCCTGTTTTGGCAGTGGTGCCGATGATGAGCTTGCTGCCTCCTCATAGTCGCGCTTAGCACGGAAAGTGTGCCCTAGCTCACCCTCGCGGGCGGCTTCTTTGTTTTCCGCGACATAGAGAGGGAGGTTCTTTTTGCTGGTGTCCACAGCGGTGAGGATGCAGTCCGGGGGAATCGTGTCGCGAGTGAGAACACCATCGGTCTCCGTGGCGAAGAACACGCACCCTGCACTAATGGCGCGCTGGGTGTCAATCGCGTGCTCGATCGGCTGGTTGGATCTCACGCCGCTCTTGTACTGTGCGTCGTCAAGGCGGTAGGGCGAGAGATAGTTGTGCGCTCGGGCGGACCGGGCCGAGCCTGGGATCATACCGTCCCGAAGGATGCCGTTCATGCCTCGCTCATTGGTCCTGTGGTAGAGCTTGGCCGGCGTTTCCTCCCTCGAGAGCACAGTGACTCCACGCACGCTACTCTGTGCCTCAGCTTCATCCTGCGAGAGCCCGCTGTAGAACTGCGTCGCCAGAAAGAAGTCGGCATCAGAGTTGTTCCCAACGAGCTTCTCGTTGTGGCCCTGAGCCATTCTCACCCTTACGGGGAACAGAGGCTGGCCTATCGTGTCCTTCATTGGGACATCGATGCCGAGCAGCCGGATCCTTCCTTTGTTATCCGCCTTCGCTGCGCGAAGCAACTGACGGACTCCCCATCGTGCCCCCCTGGCGGTGTTGAAGGTTTGCAGAAGGGCATCCACGTCCGTCCAACACCCGCGGTCAAAGATCAGCGGGAAGTCGTCCAATGCGTAGCCGCGGAGCAGCTTGGTGAGGAACCTCAAGTCGCCGTGCTTAAAGCACACGTTCTTGTCCCCCACGATGTCCTCGGGATTGAACGGCTTCATAAGGTGCTTTGCACCGTTATAGAAGTACTCGTTCGGCAACTTCTCGGGCACAGCGGCAGCTCCTTGCGGGGCGCTTCATCAATGAACATGAGCTTTCGCAGAGCATCTTCGTCGCGATCAGACTTCTTGGCCTTCTTGGGCGCGACAGGCTCCAGCACTCTGCCCATTGACGAGGGAATGGGGTTTTCATATTCCCCTTCATCCACCAGCTCCACTGTGCCTGGGACATCGTAGGATACCTTACCGTCTGCATCTTGGGTGACAACGTCGTTGACACACTCCGCGATAGCCGATAGCACTGACATCGGTTGTTGTGCCGATCCTTGGCACATCCTTGCGGATGGCTTTATCCATGGGCGGACCTGTGGTGATCTTCGTGATGTCGGCGGCCTCCTCAGTCACCGGCAGTGGCTTTGCAGGCTTCGGATTCAGGAGCTGGTCCTTCTCTGCACGCCATTTGCTGAACACTTCCTGGAGCACGGGACTCTCGACCTCAGTTCCCGTTTCGATGTGCTCATAGCGAGTGAGGAGGGCCCTCACGCAGGGGTTCAGCTTCTGGGCGATCCACTCACTCTTGCTGACGTTGAGCGTCGCATGGAGGTAAGCCTGAAACAGGTCGCGGTTTCGCGGATCCTCCGACGCATGGAACGAGTCGTACATCTCGAGCTTCTCGACCAATGGAGTGGCAGATCGGGTTTGAAGATTCCGTGTACGGAATTCCTCAAACATGGCCTGGTTGAAGGCATTGTACGCCGAGTGGAGCTGGAAGAGATCCGCGTCCACCATTCCAATCACCTTCACAAAACCAATGTCCGGCTCGCCTGTGAGGGCGGCTAACACATCCGCAGATCGCCTGACTTTCCGCGCCACAGTCTCCGCGGTCACATTCGGGTCGCGGTAGGCAAGGCCCGGACCAAGTCTCGTGGGAATGCAGCCCCACTGACCGGAGATCTCATGCCCACACCACCAGCAGATAACATCGATGATGTGGTCGGGAAAGTTGGCACGGAGCTCGCGGACATGCTCCTCCACCTGCCACACAATCCAGGCCAGGGTCTTGCCCCAGCACATCGAATAGCGAGTCTGTGACCAACCAAGCGTCACGCTAGCGAGGTTCACTTCTTGATCCAAGTCGGTCTTGATTAACACCCCCCTGCGGTTCTTCTTACAGGGCGCGGTACTGCTGTCAGAGACAAAGATCAGAGCTCGCTTGGCCTTAGGGCTCAACCTTGCGGTTGGCTTCAGCTTCGCCATCCCCTCATCGCTCAAGTCGGCCAACTGCCGCAAGGCGGCACAGCTTGCGTCTGCATGTGTGAGCGAGACGCCCGCCGCGCATTGCGTGGACACGCATGAGTATGCGGATTCCAGCATTTTGTACTCGTTGTCTGCGCCAAGAGAGCCGATATCATTGTTCAAAGCGGCGGACTGAAGGAGAGTCTTCATTGCCTTAGTCACTCCTGGGCGATCAGCCGAGCCAGTGTCGACCTTGCAGAAGATGTCGTTGACCAAGATAGCGGCCATTGTGGAGATCGAGATTGCTGCTTTTGGCGAGGCGGGGAGTTCAGAGCCAGCTGATGTTGCAATGGTAGTCGTGCACATACAGGAAGAAGTCGTGACTATATGGTCAAGGCTTGCAGCTTGTTGTGTGTTTGTGCACTCGAGCGATGTGTGCAAACGAATCATGTTCGAAACGAGAACACGGTTTTGAAACCCTACCCCCCTCATCGGAAGGGGAACGAACACATAACCCCAAACAAACCATTGCTTTCTGAGCTGGTAACCTCAACTGAGCCGTAGGCAAGAGGAACTGTGCTTGATGTAGGATCTGCTTTTGCTTCTTGTTAAACTTCTGGTACCCCCCTGATGAGTAGGCGATGAATGAATGTCGTTCACCAGTGTAGGGTTGTACCCCGTGTTTTGTAGAAGGATGCAGCAGAGTGGGCTTGCGGTATGTATTGCAGTTGTTGCCTTTGTGGTCTTGCCCATGATCATCTTTGTACATTGCCGGCGGTCCCAATTGGCTTGCTCCTTCAATCCACAGTGTCCCCCCTGTATAGTTACCGAAGGAGAACGTCAAATTGTACGATTCCTTTTGGTTGTACTTATCTGCGGGCCTTGCCATTGAAGTTGAACACGAACGAAGTCCATGTAAACCCATTCGGCGATGATCGCTTAACAAATTCGTTGACATACCTGCAAATCCATGGGTATTGTTTTGTGCGATTGGTAACACCAAAGCATCCTCCATGAACCCAAGCGCCGAATACCAAGTACTTGGATACTGTCTCGAAAGCCATATATGATCGCGGTTTTGCCAATGAAGCTTCGAGATTGATACGAATAAGTCCAGCTAGCTTCTCGAAGGTCTTGAAACTGAAGTCATTAGAGTCGAACGATTGCTTAGCGAAGTCCTCGACGGCCTTTGCTGCATCCGGAGCTGCTGCTACCGAAACCTTGTTGTCGACCTCGACCTTCGACTCGGGCTTGCACCCGGCTACATTCGCGCTGGTTGTATGTCCAATGAGCTTCAGGGCATGCGTCCACTTGTTCTTTTCAGTGAAAGGCTTCGTGAAAACATCCGCCACTTGTTCAGCTGTACCGCCATTCAGTAGCTTGAAGTGCCCATTCTCATATTGCTGCTTTAGCCATGAAAAGCTTACCCTCTGCGTCCGATCTGTATGTCGTAGAACACCAGCTTGCCCCAGCAACGAAAGGGTGATAGTTGCTTCGTTATCCTCCAAATGCCCAACCTCAAAACTTTCAGGAAGTTGGACGCAGAGGCCACTGATGTCTGCTATCGACAACCCATCCGGTCTATTGGACCCATATCGAATCTCATCAAGTTCGGGGTCAATTCGTGCGACTATCGAGTCCACCCTCTCAGCCCTTGGCTCGGCCTTGCGGCCGGCATCTCCACGCCAGAGGAAATACCACAAGCTCAGGCAAGGTAGACCTTCGGCACGTAAACCATGGTTTGCCGCTACGATTTCGGACTCAGTAGAGCTCATTGTGATCGAAGTTTGCTTTTTGCTAAAGGCGTTGAGTGGGAAGTACGTGTTCGGCCCAACCAAAAACATCGCACACCCAGTTGTTGACTTTGAGTCAAACTCACCCGCAAAGTCGGAATCGCTGAACAACCAAAGTCTGCAATCCATAATACTGTCACCGATGAAACCACTCATAGGGACATCAAGCGAAGAGTTGATGTAGCAAACCAAACGATGAAGTCCTAAAACGCAATCCGGACTCCACTTGGTCACCCTCGACGCCAAAGACTGCGTTGCCCTCAAAAGATCCCATCTTGCCATGCGAGCAGCAAATAAAATGTTCATCAACACCTTACTTGCGATCGGTTGCAACCGCCCTGCCTTTTCCCCTTCAGAAGCTGTTGTCAACGCCACACGAAGTTCATGAAAGGGGGTCACCGGGGTCACAGCTGGTTTCAGGGTTTTGCGCTCAACTTTGGCAAGCTCACAATACCGCTCAACACAGGAATCCAGGAAGTCCTTCATGTCAAAAGTGATGCGTGCACCGGGCTTCGCTTTCTGGTCTTGTGAAAGGGAAATGAACTTGCTTTGCTTCGCCTCTTTCTTAGCCTCAGACTTGTTACGAACCGGCTTACCCTTGCGGGTAGCTGCAACTGCCAGCTCGAAATCAGACTGTTCCCGGCCTCCAAGGTCGAAGTAGGTTTCGCCATCCCACCAATCCTGAAGACAGCGATCGCGCATTTAGTTGCAATTGTCAACAACAACTTCCTCCGACTCACCCTTGCGGGTGGCTTTAGCCACCACCGTGTATCGCCGAGGGCCAATCCCCGGGAACATTCTAGCGTCGTCCTCGTTAGGAACATACAATCGCTTACAAGGGTAACGGTGATGTCGGATTGCTATGAGATTCTCGGGGTCAATGTCCCAATAATCTTCTTTTCTAGCAGGAGTTGCAGCTGATGATTCAGGCTCAAACACGTGACGGAATGGGTGTGCTTCCTTGGGCAGCTTGAGGTTGTGCTCTTCCTTGTGCATGCACCCAAAGTATCTACCAATAGCTTCCGGAAGATCCATATCAATGACGATCGAAATAAGACCCCATCCCTCCTTGATAGAGTTCTTAGGGCCAGCGAGCTTAAAGTCATCAACGTAAACCACTAGCAGCAGCTTCTTCTTCGGGTGGTAGAATACACTCTTCCAAAATGTCCGTCAATACTGCTTCGAACCCAACTTTCTTTAGCTCCGTCTCGCAGTGATGCTCCCAAATCCCCCCTGAATCAGGGTGTCCGTAAAGCGCCAATCTGAGTGGGACAACAGGGTCTTTCATACCCCGCCATTCCTTAGGCCAACGATTGCGAGGCAATCTTACCCAAGTGGCAACTCCTTGGAGCAGGGCTTGAGTGTATGCTTGTTTCGCGTCGGCCTGCTGGATGATGAACCCGGTTGGGAGCCGAAGACGTCTAGGATCTTCCCTGCTTCCATGGATGCAGGACTGCTCGACATCTCCGCGAAGAGAGCGTGATCGGCGATTTCGTCAAGTACTTTGTTCCCCTGAAATACCGAACGTCCCTTATACTTTCGATTAGGGTCACCTTCCTTCAGCTCGGCTCCCTTTAGGGTACCAATCTCGAGAACATCGCCAAAGTGTACCTTGGTCTGAGATTTCTTAGCCTCAGTGGCAACCGACTCGAACTCCCTAACCTTGTTCTGTACCCAGCAGCCTTTGTCAACCAGCTGCTTCCATTCCTTGTCCATAGCAGCCTGCGCCTCAGGGTTCGATGCGATCTCCTTAGACGACAGGACCTTGGCGACAGCAGCATACATTTCATCTGCGATCTGGAAACCCTTTTGTCGTACAGTTCTTTGAGTCGTTCCCGGTGTTCCTCGCTACAACCATGTAGGACTGGCATTGCAGGTACCACCTTTATAGCTTCACGATACAGTGCCCCATTCTCCTCATGTAGCTTCTTCTCATGTTCGGCAATTGCTGTCGCCCTTTGTCTTCTCGACATAGTCTTCCATGCAGTATGATCAACAGCGTTGGGGCGATTCTTGTTCTTCTTTTTGACCAAACATTCACCACTCCAAACATAACCATACGGTGGTTGATGCGCTGCTACTGCTGCGCTGGACTTCAGCTTCTGCTTAACAGAAAACGGAACGTCATCAAGCAATGCTGCTCGGGAATCTAACTCCGGCTCACCCTTGCGGGCGGCTTTCGCGTCCTTCGGCGGAGGATCTTTGTCACGATCAGGACCAAATAGCTCTGGGAACATTTCATCCAGGTCTTGGCTAAGCTGTGCCTGAGTTTCGTCTTCGTCGTATCCACCCCCTTCCTCCAGAGGAGGATTCGGGTTTTGCTCGTCAAGGACGTTGTGATGTTGTGCATCAAGGCTTGGTGGTTTATCCAAAGGGAACTTGAAGTCACCATCAGGTAGCTCTAGTCTCTCTGTACGAAACACACGTAAGTCTTCGTTCTCCAACGCGGCTTCAATGTTGTGGAGGGGAGCAACAACGTACTCACACTTGAAGATAAAACCGGGCTGAATGTAATACCCGAGGAATATACCTTCAATACCAGTGCCAGCAAATTTGGATCGTTCAGGCTTGCGTTGCTTCGTGGGTGCCCAATAGAGGATTTTCGCTCCAAAGGGAATGCCCACGCCGTTGAACTTCTCACCGTACCTGAGTTCCCACGGGACCTGACCATTGTCTATTCCCGCGGTGATGTTAAGACACATAGCATGATGTTGGGATGCTACTGGCCAGTAGCGATCTGGGAGACCAGATTGCACTAGACTGGCCCGTGTGCCTTCTAAGATAGTTCTGATTTCACGTTCGATTACAGCCTTATTTTCGTTCACATACTCCCTGGAGGTGTTGTGACGGGCACGAAGCTGCCTGGCTGCGGCTGCAAAGTCAAACTCCAAAGCATTATCGGAATAAATGACTTTGACCTCATCATCGGTGTCAAGGAAATGCAACATGTCTTCGTAGCATTGCTCACCAGACTTTGTCTTGGAAGGATACACGTATCTGAAACTTAGAGTACACATCCTTCACAACATGAGCGACGGTTTCTTCTTGAAACCCGTAATCCTTGGCATCAGCAGTCACGATGTGATCTACTGTGATGTGGTCACCGAACGCTTTACTGTAGATTGTAGAGGGTCCACCAGATTTTCGCGCCTGTGGCGCATACATCTTGGCCCTTTGGCAAATGGGGCAGAACGGATTCTTTGGCCTATGGGTCAGTCGATGTTCCAATGACATAGCCTCAGCCCTCAAGGAAGCTTCATCCTTCTTAGACTTTGGCATTGCATATGGCTCGACATCGCTGTCGGCTTGCGCCTCGACTTCCCCTTCAGGCAAAGCAAACAATGTAATGGTTGCAATAGTCCCTTCAGGTACTTCCCCATAGATACCGTCCAATTCGTCAATGTTGACCGAATCCTCCAACAAAGACCACACGTCATCCTTGAATCCCCAAGTAGTCCGGATTCTATACCTCGGGAACTTAGGAGCTGGTGTGCGAAAAGTCTTTGGGAAATGAGCCACCTTAGCCGCGGGGCTGCCGTTGATGACCGTCCAACCTGCCTTTAGCAGTTGCCGTGTTTCCACCCCAGGAATGGGAGGATTCCCCCCTTGCTGGTGCGGCATGCCCTCGCGGGCAGCTGTTTACCGAAAACCCGAATCAGACTTTACAGAGGTTGGTGCAACCTTGCTGCCGTCCGAATCTGAAGATTTTGCAGCTGTGCATGCCATCAATGGTCCTCGGTCGCCAAACACCGGAATGTTGCCTCGGAGCTGGCATGTTACCTTCTGGCCGTCTGGGCAAATGAAATATGGCGCCTCACCCGAAGGCCAATGAAAAGAGAATCCCTGTTCCATGCATTTCTTCCCTACAGAGCAAACTGCAGGAGTGTTGGGGAGCTCAACGAATTGCAAAGGGTTCTTCAATGACTCAATGTAGACCTCGTGCTTCGTCTCAGCATCTACGGGTCCGTTCGCAGTGATCAAACTCACTGGGTTGGAAGCAACCTTCTTAGCCTTGCCCTTGAAATGGGCCTCCAAATCAGAGTGACTAATCAAGTCTTCCTCGCTACCGGTGTCTGCGATGATTTCGAGGTTTTCACCTGTCACCGCTGCTGCAGCAAGTTGGGGCAAGGGAATGGCTTCTTTGCAGTTCGCGCAGAATCCTTCTCTACCCCGACACCTGTAGTTGCACTTGACCCGAACCTTAAGCCTCATACCGTTCACTGCCGATTCCAAGTAACGGGCATTCTGCAAGGCCTTTTCGGTGTCCTCCGGGCCTGATGGTGGGCACTGGTCCGCCGACTTGAACCTGAAATCGTACTTACGCTTCTCTGTGACGAACCTCCAACCTTCACCTTCAAGCGGAATGTCGATGATCTCTGGCCTCAGGAATTGGACCTTTTTGGTCTTCTGCTTCACGGCATGGCCCTTGCGGGCTGCTAGCGCGAAAGACTTCCCAGCATCAGATGAGGGCTCACCCGTGAGTGAAAGGCAACACGCTGCCGTTTTGTCCTCGCGCTTAGCCCTCTTCTTACTGGGGTGCCTGCGCTTGCCGGATGGCGATCTCCTACCGCCTTTGTCAGGCTTGTCTCCCTTGGCCGGGACAGATGGGCTGGCGTCCTTGTGCATGAAAGGGCAGTTCTTTCCATTCTTGCAGGTACCCTTGGGAAAGAAGGTACACGGAATCTTTGAAGTATCCTTCTTATCCCCGCCTTTGCCACCTTTACCTCCACCTTTCCTAGAAGGAGTTCTAGGAGGAGTCTTGCCCCTGGTCTGTTCTGGCTTGACATGCTTGTAAGGGCACTTGTCACCTCTGGGGCATTTGCCCCGCTGGAATGCATAGCAAGGTCTGTCCTGACTTCTACCGTGAGGGGTGTGAGGAGCATCAGAGGGAGCGGGAGCATCAAATTTAGCCCCGTGGGCCTTGGCGATAGCCGTCCTGTTCTTACGGGTTCTATCCCTAGCCAAAAGCTCCTTGACACACTTGACAAGGTAATCATAAGTGTGTTGATCCGTTCCTTCTTTTGCCCTGTCGTAGACCTCCAAATCAAACTTGAGCTTGCTAGAATTGCGAAGCTGTCGGAGAAGGATGTCTCTCAAGGTTGTTTCCTCCGGTTGGTGGTTCAGACCAGCAATAATTAACCGATTCCCAGTTGTGGATAAAGGTACTGAGGTCATCCCCGCTCAGCTGGACCTTGAGGAGGTCTTCTACGGAGTAAAGTGATCCGGCTTCTTCGTTCGTCTTGAAGTAATGCTCAAACATAAGCAAAACTTGTCTGCCGAGAACCGCTCTACCAGCAGAAGCTTCCGACTCCTTGTAGTTTATGATCTGTCGACCTAGGTCACCCCTGGCAACTCGCGAAAGTGCTGACAAGATCTTTGTATCCAATGTGAGGAATTTGCCAGTATCCCTCAACCGCTCAATGTCAGCGTCCCTCGAATAAACCGCTTGAACCCATTTGAACGCCTCATCGGGTTTGTCCGATGCCGCCCTGACAGCTCCCCTAACCGTGATTTTCCAGCTTCTGTAGGTTTCCGGGTTGGGGAAGTCGGGTAGCTTCACCGTCTCAGCTTCCTTAGCCTTCGGTTTGTCGTCTTCAGGCTTCTGGATGACTGACTTGAGCGCTTCAGCGAGGATTACACTAGGCTGTTTGTTGTCTTTGGGGGTCACCGGTTCCTTCAAATCACTCTGTTCAGCAGTCGACACCTCTACGCCGGGGGCCTTCGTATCCGCAGGCTCAGCAATGTTAAACCGCTGGGGCCTTCCCAAAACACCCCGAAGAGCAGCTGGAATCTCCCTCGGGTTAGGCAGGGTACGAACCCACGGATTATTAGGACCCTGAACAACCGACGCAGTGGCACCACCTTGCGGTGGGCTTGATTGCGGACCGGAGCTCTCACTAAGATCAACATTCACCGGCGTGGCACCACCTTGCGGTGGGCTACGTTCAGGACATTACTACACCACGCAACACCAAAAGGCTACTGCGAGGAATGCTGTGCGAAGCGAAAGCAGGTAAAAGCTGGAGCATGCAAGAAGGTACGCACACTGTCCTTTTTTCGGCTTGCCGGTAAAGCGACTGCTCAGACGTCGGCTATCCCGATCGGATCTTTGATCCGTCCGAGATCGTAAAGCAAAAGCTGAAGCAGCGGAGCAGTCGCAAAAGCCCGTATCGTCATGTAAGCGTGTAAGCAAAAGAGCAACAAAGCTGATAAGTAGTGACAAAGCTGAGAAGTAGTTAGAGCAATAACAGCGGAAAGCGATACAAGACTGTCTAGCGGGCTGTGACTGAAAAGCTCCCTGCGCTGAAAGCGTGCCCAAAGGTATGGGCGGGTGGGAAAGTTTTTGAAAGCAAGCTGCTGTTGCGTGGTGTATGCTTGAACCCAAGCGGGGCCGCGGGAAGAGTAAGTCCGAAACAACCCTGAGTAAACACAGGAACCGTTCAGGACATTGCTACACCACGCAACACCAAAAGGCTACTGCGAGGAATGCTGTGCGAAGCGAAAGCAGGTAAAAGCTGGAGCATGCAAGAAGGTACGCACACTGTCCTTTTTTCGGCTTGCCGGTAAAGCGACTGCTCAGACGTCGGCTATCCCGATCGGATCTTTGATCCGTCCGAGATCGTAAAGCAAAAGCTGAAGCAGCGGAGCAGTCGCAAAAGCCCGGGTCTGAAACTGGCAAGCCGAAACCTCGCAAACGTAGTGAAAAGGCCAAGCAGAAAAGTGAGGTGAGGAAGCTACTTGCGCTTCCTTGAACCGCGGTTTGTCGGGCCCAAGCTGTCAGCTGACGGAAGCTGCCATTTCAAAAATGTGTCAGCGGGAAAAAGCGTCACTTGAAAGCGGATCTGCCAGAACTCAGAAAGTGAGAGCTCGATGCGGTTCGAAGCCAGAAACTTGGCAGGGAGTTCCGCGGAGCCATCCCACCGAGAAAGCAGGTCTGCGTCATCGTTCTTCTCGCCAGCTATATGGCTGCAGTCCAAAGTGACACCGGTAATCGAGCTCCACATTGAAAGCTTGCGAACGAAAAGGTTAAGTGGTACTTTAGAGGTGTAAAGCTTATTACACACAGACTCCGCACCACTATTATCGCTCAAAGCTGGTAATGTCAAAGCCAAGCGACCGGAACCATGGGCTTTCCAAAAAGCCAAAAGCACAAAGCACTGTGCCAATGTCTCGTAGCTGGAGATGTCTAGGTTGGCATCTGCTTGCATGGGTAGGCCTAAGTCCAGGAAGTCTTTGACTGTGTAGCGGTGAGCAAACCAAAGCAGGCGTCCGCTGGGGAGGAGGAGCCAACCTCCCACGCCACAATCATTGCCCTTGCCGAAAGCATCTGCGGCCGACTCCACCGAACTGGTAGGTGGTGGTCGAAGTGGCCTGGGCCGCCAGTCCCTGGAGCTCAAGTGGGCAAAGAAGGCAAGGGTTTCTCTGCTGGATTCACATAAGCGCCGCTTGGAGGAAGTGGGGTCCGTAACTCGGAGCCACATGCGCTTTGTGCTTACGGGGACTAGAGCCAGGTCTTCTTTACTCTTAAGAGGCTTATGCCGAGCTGAAAGCAGCGTTGAGCCAGGTGAAATGCCCGTGCCCGGGGGGCAACCTGTGAAGCGAAGCTTGTCGTCCAGGTAAGAGTGGATGCCTGGCCAAACAACTGGGCTGATGCTGACATTGGTACCAAGTGGTCTATGCATGTCATCATACAGAGTGCATAGCCAGGGGCGTAAAGCAGGAAGACCATGCAGAATCCACTGAAGCAGACCTAGCAGTTTGTCAAGCTGTTTGCGGCTGACAAGTCGGTGCCGAAGGCATTCCTCCACCTGGACAAGCAGCTTCAAGCGTTTGAGCTCTGGTAAAGTGTAACAGCCAGCCTTGAAGTCGATCTGCCACCCTATCCAGGTTATAGACGGCCCCATCTGCAATTTCCGCCAACTAAGCGGTATGTTGAAGCAGGCGCAGAATGCCAAGACCAGAGAAGCGCTAAGCGGCAGTGCACGAGAATTTTGCCAGAGAAGCAAATCATCGACGTACAGCATGAGGACGTGTGACAACCAGATAAGTAGGTGAAGGCAGCGCACGAAAAAGCCCCCTAAGCGGGCAAACCAGTGGCTAGAAAAAGTGGCCCCGAAGGGACAGACACGGTAGAAAAAGAGGCGTTCTTGTTGTCTTAGTCCAAGCAGGCCTCTGTCTTTCTCGCGCACAAGTGAAGTTTTGTGCGCTCCCTTCACATCTAAGCTGAAACCCGAAACCGGCTCCTCGTCCTCCCTCGGAGGGTAAGCGGACTGAATGTCCTGGAGGCTGGGCAAGGAGAACTGTTCAGGCACGTGGCAGTTCTGGTTCGTGTTGCAGATGCTGTTGTCTATAACCAAGCGGGCAGAGCGTCCTGGGGCTTTGACAATGTTCACACGGCCCACCGCAACACGATCCTTGCCCCACCTTTCGTAAGCAGCCTCTAAGCTGGGAACTTCTTCTATGTAGCCGGCCGAAACCTCCTCCTCGATCAACTCCTGAAGCAGTGCCGGGTCTGCCTCAGCCCCCTGCCAGTTACCTTCGCAAACAAGCAGGTCAGTGGGTTCGTCTGAGTTGTTGGGATCACGAGGTCGGAGTGTGTGGCTGCGAGGGATGTCGCCGTCGAACCCCGTAGGCACACCCTTCTGCAAAGCGGGGAAAAGGGAAGTGTCCTTGTCACCCAGCATAGTACTCAAGCGCTCCAGTGCAGACAAGCAGTATGGCTGGCCTTCTGTCACTGAGAAGTTCCAGTCCTGGCACGGGGAGTGAGCGTCCGAAAAGCGCTTGAAAGAAGAGCGAAGCCACTCCGTTTCTTCCTTTGAGAAAAGCGGTTTATTGCTGGCTTCGGCAACGTGTTGCTGGAGTCTGAGAGGAATTCTGTTCTGAAGCAGCCAAGATTGCCATTCCTTCCGCAGGTCGTGTAAGCTGTCGGACTGGTACCTTGGGCCAAGGGACCAGTCGGGCAAAGAGTAGATGCCCCCGCCATCCTGTGCTGCTGTAGGCGTTGATGAACGCGGCTTTTTGGGAACTGAGGCCAGTGCGAACTTCAAGGAACAGGGCGCAACCGAATAAGCAGGTCTTGCCGAAGAAAACAAGTGCACTGCCTGCGCTGAGAATTTCTCGGCAAGCTGGGACGGGTACTCCGCCGTCCTCTGGGACAAAAAGGTCCCGTGTTCGTCCCTGGTTCCTGCGACGGACTGGTGGCCTCCTGCATGCGAACATGTGCTTGCCAGAAAGCGGAATTCGCTGTAACTGCAAGCAAAAAGCCACGATTTTGCTATATCCTGTCCCACTGAACATGCCGGGATATTGACCAGTGAGGCCTGTATTTCGGAAAGCATGTCCTGAACAAAAGGCTCAAGCCAGGACATGGCGTTAGTGGGTTGTTCCAGGGATACATGTGCGCCTGAACAAAAAGCTGCTCTCAGAAGGCATACGCAACGATATAGAAGCTTCTGGCTGCTGTGTACTCTAGCTTGCTGAGAAGCGGTGTTCCCTGGCAGACCATTCATGTGATCCGGCGATCGAATGGCTGGAGGTCCACCTGGACGAAGCTTCAAGCGGGAGTACTCCTTGCAGGGTGGCGATCCGTGAGCTAAGCGGACGATCCCAGCAAAGCACAGCCGAAGCAAGTGGTCGTAGGTGTCGTCGTTGAGCAGGTCGAGTTGCTCCTCGCCCAGTAGATCTATGGGCAGACAAGTGATTCCGTATGAAGACATCGCCGTGGTAAGTGGGTGAGCGGCCCCACAGCATATATCCAGGAAGAGCTCCACGCATGTCGTGTCCTTGAGCGGGGGATGTATTGACTGCGGGTGGCATGGGGTTGCCGGCGGGAGCGGGAAGCCCAGAGACCTCAGGTGTGCCAGTGACGTTGCATCAAAGCGGTCTAGGCTCTTGCAAGTGTAGGCAGTCAATACCCACCGGTCTCCTTGTATCGGAAGCGTACAGTGAAGTGCTTCACAGCTAAAGGAGAGCGGCGCGTGCCATGTGTCGCGCACCTCGCCTGTACCCGCTTCAGATGCACTGTGCGCCTCGGATGAGGCATCCAAGGGGGCTGGTACCTGAGAAGCCGCCTGGTTCAAAGCGGGGCAAAGCCAAACCTCGCCACCGCTGAAGTTGCCAAGTGAAACTGTGTGATTCAGAGACCCTGCAGCGTTGCCAGAATCTGTGTGTAAGCGGGTGCGAACGTTGTGGCTGACGCAGAGGGAGCTCCAGGAGGCTTCAGGGAACTGAAGCTGCATAAAAGCGTTCAAGAATCGAAGAACGTCTGAAAATTGCTCGGTACGCTGAAAGATGCCCGACCTGGCGCCATTGTCAAAAGCGAAAGCCCCCAAATTGAAATATGCTTCAGAGGCTGCAATGGCATTGTCGGGGCAGAGAGAAGAAGAAGCGAAGGGAATGGAAAAGTACTGCGCTAGAAGCTCCAAGCAAGTAGCGAAATCGAGAGAGCCTTCACTGAGTGCCGATGCTGCATCGGAGACTAGGGCACGTGCCTTGGGCAGTGCCGAAGTGGCCCCTGCTGAGCCTGACGGTTGCGCCGGCACACTAAGCGGGACGGTCGTGACCTCCTCAGCGATGTCCCGCAGCTCGCTGAAGTGGGTTTCCTAATGCGGGGTGGCAACATGTTGCGAAGCTGGGTGATTGCCTCCGCAAGCTGTGCCGTCACTCTTAGGCACTGCGCATCTGTGCAAGTAGCGGCATGTGGCCGGGTCCTTGCACTGCCCGCTCTGGTACCTCATGCAAAGCGTCTGACGTTTGCCATCCATGAAGAGGGTGGAAAGCCACTTGCCGGGGGGGGTGGCTTGCTTGTTGTCCTTGCCCTTGCCACCTTTGCCCCCTCTCTCAAAGCGCTCTCCCTTCTCGCCCTTGCCGTCACGGCCTTTGCCGCCGCGGCCACCGCCTTTGCCGCCTCGACCGTTGCCTGTGAAGCGGGCCTTCCAGCTGTTGTCCGGGTCGAACTTCGGTTTGGGAATAAAGGGCCTCGGTGCAAGCAGGCTGTGCATGTCAGAGCGCACCTCGGCCACTTCGTGAAGCGCATCGTCCAACTTCCAGTGGTGCACATTGACTAAGTCGGCGATGATTTCCCAACAGCGGCGGTCGGCGGCCTGGGCTTCCACGGTAGTGGGACCTCGTAAGCTGGCGGCGGCATCGTACTTCGTGAAGCAGATCCTCATGAAGCGTTTATTATAAAGCTTCAGAGACCCAAGATGTGCACCTTGACAGAGCGCAATGGCATTGGCAGCCAGTGACAGAAGCTGAGTGACGAGGCCAAAGGAAGCGGGGCCTTCATGTATGTCACGTGTAGGCGCCTCGTCCAGAAAGAGCTCTGTTAGGTCAAAGCGGGCCTGTTTCCTGGGCCGAACGAGGAGACTGTCTTCTTGAGCACGAGCGCTTAAGCGGTACTTCCAAGGAATCCATCGCACCTCCTTGTCTGAAAGCATCTTATTGGTGAGGGCCAATAAGCGGGCGCTTGGAAAGCTCTCGGCGTCAAGAAGTTCAGTGGGGTAGTCCTCCTCGAACCTCTTCCTAAGCGCCGCGGTTCGCTCCCCACTCAGCTTCGCAGGCCAAGCCTCTTGCCAGGAGCTGGAAAGCGGAGGCGTGGCCGGGGGAGCCGGGGTAGCAGCGGGAGGCCCATCCCCAAGCGGTGTGGTGGGAGTGGGAGCGGCTTCCAAGGATGCCATGCCCTCTGAAGTTCGGCATTTGCAAAAGAGCAAGCGAAGCGAAGCTTTGGTGATAAAGCGCTCAGCTGCATCAGTAACTGAGGCTTCCGCCAGAAAGTGGTTCACCAACTCTTCAAGCTCTGCCGAAGTGGTGCAGGACCGGGCAAACAAAGCAACGTCGAATGCTGAAAGCAAAGGGGCGACAGCTGCTGGCACATTGCAGTCGGCCACTAGTTGCGTGAAGTCAGCCATCTTCGCTTGACCTGAAGCAGGTGCACATACTGCCAAAAGTAGGCAAAGAACTGAAACTGAGGATGCAGCGTTGCCCGAAGTGGTCCTGCAGCAGGGAAGCATGTTGCTAGTGATGACAAGTGGGCATCTGTGGCCTGTAACGTGGGAGCGCGGGATACCCAGAGCCGGGGGGGGGCCCGGAAGTCTTTCTTGATCCAAGCGGGAAACAAGAGTGAAAAACAAGCCACAAGTTCAAAGCGTGAACTGTTCCCGAGCGTGCGGGGCGTGGGTCTGCTGGCTTTTTCAAGCGGGAAGCGGAGCTCGAGTATGTCTGGCTTCGGAGAAGCCGGGCGCTTTATACCCACAAGCCCAAGCGGGGCTGCCCTTGATCTATATGGGCAAGCCCAAAAGTGGGCGATTCAATGCCAAAGCCGGCATAAGCATGGAGCGGGGGCAAAAGCATCATTGGTGCTGCCAGTTGCGGCCACTCCAGTTCCAGGATCCCCAAGCGGGTTGATCATCCCAGCCGGACTGGTTCTGGCCCCACTCTTCATAGCCCTGGCTCCATTGAGAAGCGGCTTCTTGACGCTCTCTACCACGGGCCCGCTTACAGTCTCTGCATAAGTGGGTGGTGTGGTAGCTGTTGCATGGAGCGGTCGCTGAAGGTAGCCTGGCAGTGACCAAGCGAGCATTGGGAGCACTGCTTACGGCATGCCCAAAGCTGGACTAATTGAAGTGTGGGGTTCCCCTCACCGTCGTAGATGGTGTGCCCCAAGCGGCTCGCCGGGGCCTCGCTCGCCAGAAGTGGGGCCCTGTTGCCCGACGGAGTAGCCGTAGCCGTAGCCGAAGCGGGCGTTGGCGTAGTAGAAGCGGGCGTTGCCTCTCTTGCAGTGCCCGCATTGCCGTCGGTGGCCCCAGTTTCTGCAAGCGGAGGTGGAGGAGCTTTCTCCTTGGCCGCAGGAGGGGCGCTGGGAGTCGGTGCGGCCGGTGCACCTGAAGCCGAAGCGGGCTTCGGAGGTGAGGCCACACTCTTGGCCTTAAGCGGAGGGCCAGTCGGAGCCGGTGTTGAAGGACTCGCCTTTGGTGAAGAGGGCGGCCGTGGTGGCGGTTCTTTCACCTCGGGTTCCCGTTGCCAACGTTTTGCGTTGGCAACACCATCGCCTCCGCCACCAGTGGCGGTGTTGCCCCCGTCGCCATCTGCAGGGGTCCTGGAAGCGGGTGCACCGTCGTCGTGGGTGGCCTCGGGCTCGTCCGCTGTGACAGAAGCGGGTGCCGCTTTGGCCGGAGGTGACGGTGAAGCAGCCGGCTCCACTGAAGGTAAGCTGTAATCCTCGGCGGCGATGTTTTCCCCTATGGGGTCTGCCATAAGTGCTGCGACTGGTTGCACAGCGGGTGCCTCCACCGAAGATGAGCTCGTAGTGGACGGGGAGAAGCGGATCGTTCTCCAGCTGCTTGAGGAAGCGGGTTTTCTCCTCGTCAGTCATGGTCTTGAGGAGTGTAAAGGCGTACTCAGGGGAAAGTTTCGCCATGACCCAACAAGGCAAGAAAGTGGGCTTAAAGCGCATTTCGAGCTAAGAAAGCGATGAACATAAAGCTGTAGCACTCAGTTCAGGAAGTTAGCAGCATTTCTAAGCTGATGCAATTCAAATGCAGTGCGCCCACGTCGAATGTTTTAACGGCTGGCCGCACTCAAGCTGCGTCAAGGGAGGCCATGATACAAGCCCGCCACTTGCATAAGCGGGAGTCGGGCGGAAAATGGACAAAAGGTGAAAATTCCGAGATGCAACCACAAGCGGGGTGGCATCGTACTGAACAGGAAGGGTCCCTGCATGCCAAGCACGTCATACGGGAGCCGGGGTGGGAAATGCAAGAGTGTGCCACCCCAGAGGCTCCCAAGAGGTATCGTACCTCTATACAGCTAGAGCGGAGACCCTCAGCGGGCGGGGCAGCAAGCGGCTGCGGGTTGGGTGAAAGGCTGGGTGCCTCACCGGACTCAGCTTGCCATGTGGGATCGACCTCCGGATCGCGGGGAGCGCTGGAAGCGGCACGAGCCGGGCCTGATTCGTCCGCGTCGGAGTCCTCGAAGTGGTCCACCTGGGCACGGGCGCGAACACATGGTGGAAGCTTGGCTCCGGAAAGTTAACAGACGCGTTCCCGGGCGTCACGGAGGTCGCCATCCTGCTGCTCCAGGGCTAAGAAGGACTGACAGTCGTTGCCAACGGAAAAGCAGGAGAGGTCCGGGCAGTGCTCCACCCACTGGAAACCTGCAGTGTCCACAAGTGGCTCAACAAGCGGGGACTGGCCGCCTCTGTGCTGTGGTCTCGCTGGACGAAAGCCGGCGTGTATTGAACGCCAAAGCAGCCACTGTGCACGCAAAGCTGGCCACACGTCGTCCCGCGAGTAAAGTTGAGCTGACCCTGGAGCCTTGTGGTGCCCCTGCAGGAAGCGGGAAGAGAGTGGGATAGACAGCTGACTCATCCAAGACAGAAAGGTGGTCTTGAGGCTGTGAAGCGTATATTGTGCTGCCTGAGCCGGTGCTATACCAGAGAGTGTAAGCATGTAGCGAAGCTTCTGCAGGGCTTGGGAGTAGGATGCGGGTGCAAAGCCGGTATCGCTCCAAAGGAAAAACAGACAGTCGGGCCCAAAGCGGGAGCGAACCTCGCACCATACTGTGTCCAGTGCCCCAAGCCAGTGGGGAAGCCATGTCATGCCCCATTCCTCGGAGGACGAGAAGACTCCAAAGCTGAGGAGGCCCCATGGGCATCCCCCTTTAGTGGTCTTTGTCCTGTAGCAGATTCCTCGCAAAGTGAAGCTGCTAACGCAGAGCGTGCTCCAGCGAATGTGTTGTGCATCTGCAAAGCGGAGGCTAGCACCAATAGCCACAAGGAAGGAGCCTGCCCAGATCATGTCCATCAAGCTTGCCTTGCCAGACAGGAGCATGCGTTCAAGAAAAGCGACGAACGACAAAGGGAGAGGTATACTCTCGCGTTTCTCCTGCCCGGCCGGGTTGGAGAGCAGGCTGAAAGCGGTGCCATACAAGTCGGGCATACAAGCGATTGCCAGAAGTTTCTTATACCACCGGAGCGCCTTGAGGACGTTGATGCTATTTGAAACGGGGCCTGAATCAGCACCTCGAGACAAAGCGAAGAAAGCATCGAGGAACAGACCCTGATCTATGGCCTCCATGCTGCCGCCCAGCTCCTCAAAGGCACAAAAGAAAAGCTGAACAGATCGAAGGTAGCGGGCGGCTGTGGTGTCGCTAACCTTGTTCAGCAAGCGGGACCGAATCACGGCTCCCTCGCGGCTACTTTCAAGCTGCTGCAGCACCGAGCTGTAGGCCCCATGCGATTTGCAAAGCTGGTCGAAAAGAGCCTTGTTCCGCTCATCGCATGCCTGATGATTTTCCTTGCTCGTCATCATGCCAGCTGTCGGAGCTCGCAACGCCGGGGGGTGCAGTTCCAAGGGCACTCGCAAAGCTGCCGGTGAGGACTGGACCGGTCTAGGAGTCGCCAAAGAGATTGATGCCTGAACAGGAGTCTGCTGAAGCGTAGGATATGCTGCATAAGCCGACGCGTCCTGAAAGTGCGGCAGTGCCTTCGCCGCCGGGAAGTTTTGCGGTGTAGACTGCTGAACAGGTACAATGCTGGGGGCCTGAAGCGGGGCTGAAAAGGGGGAGCGTGGGCGGAGCCGAGCCACTGTAGGCTGACGCCCGGTGTGCCCCACCTGAAAAGGGGAGTTGTACCTTAAGCACACCCTTGGAGCCCGCCAAGTGGGTGCCCTCGACGTAGCTGACAAGCTGGGTCGAGGAGGGGTTGGTCGCAGCGGTAAAAACTGAAAGGTCGAATAGCCTGAAGTGAGCCCCTCAAAGGAAGGCGTCTCGGCCTCCGGCTGGTGCTGCTCTATAAGCTGCCAAGAGTGATCACCGCTGGATGCACCTGGGCTGGTTTCCATAGGTAGGGGAAGAGTCACCGGGGCACAATGTGCTTGGTGAAGCCAGCGGCGTCGAAGCTTGCTCCTGGGTTCAAAGGCTTCCTCTGCATCTGAATCGGCAACCTCAAAAGTGGGCGCCGAAGCTGAGGGCACTTGATTAGGGTACTCAGGGTCCGCAAAGTCAGCAAAGTGGTTGCGAAAAGATTCCCTAAGTTCCAAAGCGTCAGCATCCGTGCATAAAGGCGATGAGTCAGCCAAGAGTATGTCCGTAGCCACCCTGCTAGAAGGCAAAGCTGGTGCATCACCACCGCCCGAGCCAGAGGCAGCCATACCTAGAACCAGATCCGAAGACGGGCAACAGTCTCAGAAAGCGTTTCGCGGAGCAAGCTGACCAAGGCCCGCAGCCTGATAGAAAGCTTCTGTGTGACCTCTTCCAATGAGGTGGCCCTGTCCGCTAAGTGCAAAAGCCAGTTGTGACCTTGATGTACCTGAGCTTCAAGCCGGCTGACCCTGCAGTGCAAGCGGGAGATTTCCGCTCGTTGTGCGGCCCCCTCAGCCTCCAAGTCGACGAGCCTATCGAGCAGTGATCTGACCTCTCCGGTCAGTTGGAGCTGCAGCTGAGGGCGGAAAGCGGCCGGCAGGTTGTCCATGCACGAGGCTGGCTGAACTCGCTTAGCTTAAAGCTGCTGAAAAGTAGTCCTGACAGCTAAAAGCCTAAGCATGAAGCAAAGCTGGAAAGTGAACAGCTAAAGCTAAAAGTTTTTGAAAGCAAGCTGCTGTTGCGTGGTGTATGCTTGAACCCAAGCGGGGCCGCGGGAAGAGTAAGTCCGAAACAACCCTGAGTAAACACAGGAACCTTTGCGCTGTCGTCAAGACAGTCCTTATAGAGTTGACCTCAGCTATAAGCTCCGCATTGCGATCATGAAGATCGTCAATCAAGCTGTCGTACTGCTGTTCCTCAAAGGTAAGCCGAAACTCACTTTCATTCTCCTCCCACTGAAGCTTTTCCTCAAATTCGGAACCCAAATACTCTATGAGCTCATTACGGTTTTCGTCGAAAGAAGTGCGCAACTCAGCGAGATGATGTTCGTGCTGTCTGTGTTCCGCGGTGAGTGTGTGCGCAGCTGCTTCCAGCTCGGAGCGATGTGCATCAAACCGCATAGCCAATGACCGCTCGTCTTGACATTCCTGATGTGTGCGTGTCAGCTGTGCCTGAAGCTCTTGTGCTGTTCGCTGTTCTGCACGAACAATGCTTTCGAGCACCCTAGCTTCGCTGTGAAGTTGCCCTACCAGCACATTGGTAGACTGACTCACGAATGCTAGTTGCTGTCGGTGGTTAACATCTGCGGTGGCTTCCAAGTGCGCTATGTACGCATTCGCCTCAGCATAGACATTGTCGAGGACGAATTGATGCCGTCTCTCCGCTCTGAGTTCGAGTGCCTGCTGTATGCGAGGATCGCTCAGGAAGATATTGACCTGGTTGTTTTCCAGCAGTAGTTTTAGGAAATACCGATTGGCCTCCGCTTCTGTTCTCTGACCATCCGTGTTGCCCGTTGCAGCGATAAAAGGCACAATGTCCATTGTCAAAGCAACCTACGGCTGATAAACTGAAGTTTCCCAGGTCAACAGCTAGACACGACTAACTACTGGTAAGTCAACCCTGTGGGCTTTTTCCATTGGGGACTTGGGCCAAGGGGTGCGTCGCGTAAGAGAATAGCTAAGGACCACAACAGTAGTGATGGAGGCAGGGTAAAATCTACAATCGTTGTTGTCATCAGCAGCAGAGCCACAAGCAGCAGCAGCATCAGCCGCAGCATGAGCAGCAGTATCAGCAGCAGCATCTGAATTTTCTCCTCTTCGTCCTCCTGTGCATGAGCACAGCAAAAGCATCGGCAGCGACAGCAGCCCACCACTGCTGCCGCCGCGGCAGCAACAGCACCATCAATCACCACCGGCACAGTCACCAGCATAACAACCACACAGATACATCACGATCATGATACCATGAGCAGTCATAATGAACTGTGTTGGTCCAGTCCGCGCACTGGGAGCTGTCTTTCTGAGCTGCAGAGAGGCCCAGCTGTTCCTTGACTCCACCAATCGAAATGTCTTGGAACTTCGATCGCGAACATTTGGAGTTCTTAGCCTCTACGACATAAGATCATAAAACTCACTGCTGACGAAATGCTGGTGGAAGGAAAGAGAGGTTTCGATGACTTGAGCTGCAATAAGGGTCCAAAGTACAGCTCGCGTAGCGGTTGGGGCTGGGAACCGAGGGCTGCAAACACGAAGCTAGTGAGCAGACCTGCCTTGGCGTGTCACGCTAGAGTAAGAGTTTTGGGTTGTGTAGTGTTCCGAGACTTGAACTGATGGGTCAAAAATTCAAGCTGCCCAGAAGATGGATGCTGCAGCCATGGGTTTCAGATACAAAGATTCCATGGCGTGGAAGGAGTGAATCAGAATCTAGATGTACTCTGGTTTGGAAGCTTTAGACTTTAGACGAGCTCAACGCCTTCACCCCAAGCCCAGAATTCCGAACACAAGTGAGTGCCGAGCCCAGAGGACCCACTTGGAGCGAAGAGCTTGGTCCTTCAAAGTCGCTCCTAAGGATTCGAAGCTCCAATTTTGGAGGATTGTTTTTGGGGCATGAAGGGACGGTGAAGTGGATTGAAATGATTGGAATCACCGACAATCCTCCCAAGTACTCTCCCTGTTCAGGTTCTCGGTCTTCAGAACTTTTTCAAGCAAGGCACGCAAGCCTCGACTCCTACACCAGAGCCATAGGGCCCTAGCACATAGAATGCAGGCGGCGACAGAACCTAAACTGAAGAGACCGGCTCCTTGTCCGAGGTCTGATGCTCGTTGGACCTGCCACGAGGTTGCGACCGTGACAACGACGATACCGATGATGACTGACGAAGCCAAGATTCAAGGTCAGTGACCAGGATGATGTGGGCATCTCGCTGGTGTTGACTGCTAGTGGCGGTGGTGATGGTGGGCCATGTGCCACTGCGCGGGTGTGCTGGTATGCTGCTGCGCTGGTGTGCTAGTTTGCCGGTGTGCGGGTGCACAGGTCCGTTGGTTTACCGGTGTGGTCGGTGCTGCACCTGCTGTAGTGCCGGAGTTGGTTGCTGGTGGTGTTGCCGGTATTGCTGGTGTTGCTGGTGGTGCTGGTGGTGCTGGTGGTGCTGGTGGTGCTGGCGGTATTGCTGTTGGTGTTTCCGACCTATGTTGTTGTTGCTGCTGCTGCTGTTAGTGGTGCTGGTGGTGCTGGTGGTGCTGATGGTGCCGGTGGTGCTGCTGGTGCTGCTGGTGCTGCCGGTGCTGCTGGTGCTGCTGGTGCTGCTGGTGCTGCTGGTGAGTGCGAGCGATGGTGGGGAAGGTGATGATGAGCACGACGACGATAGTCGTGATTAGCTTACATTATTGCGATGATGCTTGTCAACTGCAGCTATGATTGTCGCAACCACCAGCACCAGCACTATTATCAACAACGAACATGTCAATATCAAGACTTGCATCACCTGGGACCACAACCATTTACAAACATTCACAAGAACACGTATCACTACAATCCCAACCACCAATCACCAAACCAGCATGACCATCATGAGCTTCGCTCCGTCTTGATTTTTGATCTCCACTATTATACTAATCACCCACCACAGCCAGCCAATCGGGATGATGAGAGCGCAGGTCTATCTGGTGGTGACTCATCCATGGAGTGAGAAGAGCATGGTTTAATTCAGGAATGCAGGACAGGGTTTAGCCTTAGCAGTTTAGCATGCATGCCGAGCTGGATGCTCCCGAACTTTGCGGCTCGTGCTCACAAACATGCCGGCATAGCTCCAAATACTCATCAATTTGTGGAGAAACGGCAGCGTTGAAGCTGAGGAAAGGCCTGGTTTTGACTACCCACCTACATTTCGCTAAGCAACCTTTGCTTCACACAGGCAAAGCTATTTGCACTGTTGTATCGGAAGTTTCAGGTCTTGGATGCTTGTTGAGGCTTTGCTACCACTACTGCGGGCTCCAGTAGGGTCTGCTATCTGCTATCCTCCACTACAAAAACGGGCCCCAAAGACCACCTGAACATGAGGATCTGACAATGAGGGATCTTTGGAATGCCCCGTGTAGGCCCAGTTGAAACGCGCGCGCGCGCGCGTAAAACGTACATTATCTTAGGTTTTCCTCGGGACAACGCCTTTTTGTTACCATCGCGGACGGACTTCGTGTGATTGTCTTTGGTTTTTTTCAGAAAAACCTACAATACGTCGAGCGAAGAATACGTAACCTTGCGTTGTTCTAGGGAATAAACCGTTGGCCGTACATGTTGGACTCATTTTGGACTTTGCTTCTTTTGCTTGGCTTTACCCAAGAGAAACACTATTTTGCTTGCATCTTGGACGGATTTGGTGTGATTTTTCTTGGTCCCGTCAGGAAATCTTACACTACCTTGCTGTTGTTGTCGTCGTTGTGGTTGTGGCTGTGGTTAGTGTTGCTGTTATTGTCTTTGCTGCTTTAGCGGGGAGTTGAATGTCTATAAAACAGCGGGGGGGTTGGGGGGGCGCACCCCCCCAATTGCAAACCTTATAAATCCTTCACGATTGATTGTGTTTCTTCGCGTCAAACCCTCTTAATTAATTGTGTGTTGGCGAATATGCGTTTGTGCACCTTTTCGCGGCTTTAGTGAGTGGGGGGTTTAGTCTAAAAAAACGGGGGGTTGGGGGAGGCGCAGCCCCCCCATTTGCAAACATTTTAAAACCTTTACGACTGATTGTGTTTACTTCGCGTTGAACCACCCTGAAGCGTTGTTGTCTGGCTTTCTCCTTCTTGTGTGTTGGCCAATACGTTTTTGTTCATTTCTTCGCGGCTCTAGAGAGCCGGCCGGGAGTTTAGTTTTCTCATGGGGGCGGGGGCGGAGGGTTGGACCTGGGTTTCAAACCGTCTGTCTTCCGTTTCTGTTCTTCTTCCTTGCTTTGGTCCTTGTTCTGGGGTGTTTCTTTCTTTCTTCCTGGGGTTCTTTTCGTTTCCGGTGGAAAAAACCAAGAAAAGCACACCAGATCCGTCCAAAACGTAGGAAAATAGTATTTTCCGCAGGAAAACCGAAGGAAAAGCACCAAACAAAAAAGACAAAAAACAAGATCCCAAATAACAGGCCCTCCACAGGTGTACATATGTATATATATATATATATACATATGTACTCTCTCTCTCTCTCTCTCTCTCTCTAAATATACTATATATACTATATATACTACATATACTATATATATACCATATATACTATATATACTATATATACTATATATACTATATACACTGTATAGACTTTCTATATATACTATAGATACTGTATATACACTATATACACTATATACGATATATACTATATATACTATATATACAATATATACTCTATATACTATATATACTATATATACTATATATACTATATACTATATAATTATACTATATGTACTATATATACTTTATATACTGCATATACTATATAATATAAATATATATATATATACACTATATATATATATACTATGAAACAGTATACATACTATATTACTATATATACTATATATACTATATATACTATATATACTATATATACTATATATACTATATATATATATATATACACCATATTTACTTTATATACTGACATACTACCGTCCTTCCTTTCTTCCTTCTTTCTTTCCTTCCTTGCTTCCATCCTTTCCTCCCTCCTTGCTTTGTTTCTTTCCTTTCTTCCTTCGATCCTTCTTCCTTGCTTCCTTTCCTTCCTTCCTTCCTTGTCTCCTCGCTTTCTTCCTTCCTTACTTCCTTCCTTTCTTCTCTCCCTTCTTCTTTCCTTCCTTCCTTCCTCCTTGTGCGCGAAACCCCAAACCCTAAAAGGAGCGGGTGGCCCTAAAGGCGTAGGTGTGCGCGAAACCTCAGACCCTAGAAGGAGTGGGTAGGTGGGTGCGAAACACTGAACCGGCCCTAAAAGGAGTGGGTGGCTGCGAAACCCCAAACCCAAAAAGGAGCGCGTGGGAGCGAAAGCCTGAACCCGAAAAGGAGTGAAACCCTAAAAGGATTGCGTGGGTGACCGTGGGTGGTTGCGAAACCCTGAAGCCCAAAACGGGTGGGTAGCTACGAAACAGTCAAACCCTAAAAGGAGTGGGTGGGTGCGAAACCCTGAACCATCTGAACCCTAAATGTTGCTGTTGTTGTGAATGTTCTTGTTGTCGTTGTGGCGCGGGCCGTGGGCGGCATGGCCGCAGGCGGCGTGGCCGCACGCCGCAGCCCGGCCGCGAGCCGCGGGCCGCGGGCCACGGGCCACACGCAAATAATACGATTATGAGAAATTCACACGGGGCGTCTCTAGCACCGTGGCCAGGGGCAACTCCACAGGAGCCTTCGGACTTGTCACACCTTGTGGCCGATAGGTTGCACGGGTTTGCACTTGTTTCAGACACCACGAGGGCCCCAGGCACTTACTCTACACCTTGGGTCTTGCCTTGTCCACACTGCCATACTACAAAATTCTGCGGTGCAACCATGCAACAGCCAAACTGATCACATACAACTTTGTCACGCAATGGCAGATTCAGACCAGTCGTTGGAAAGATGGCTCTGGGGGCGTGACACGAGATCAGGCACAGCCTCTTGCATCTTGAACCGCGTCGCAACCTTGGGCAAGTCAAAACCCCCACGCCTCAGACCCGAAAACCGCATAGTCTAGGACAGTGTCTAGAGTGTGAACTTGTAGAAGAATATAGCAGGAGAACACTAGCACAATCTCAACCACAACCACCACCATCACCGGCACCACCACGGTCCGAGCAACCTACACAGCGACTGTCAGCAGCACCTCCTCGTGTTCAGGTCCCGGCTGGGCGACTTCTGAACAGCGGCTCGTGTCAGCTTCCGAGGGCTCGAGCCGGAAAGATCCCGGGTTTTGCTGCCCCACAAGGTCTAATATGTTTGGTTGGCATCGCGATTCTGGGCTTTCTGTCTTCTTTTAAGAATGTGCAACAGAATGGGATCGTCTTGGCCTTGAGGCCTCGCGGCCTCAAAGCGTTGAGTACGGAGGTTGCGGTCATGATGGGGTGCCAGCCTTCGGTGGTTCAGTTGCAGTTTTGAGCTGAGAATCCCTCGAAAAGTCTGCGCATTCTGAGTTTTCTTCTCGCGCATTGGGCGCTCTCCCGCTCTCGTGGGGCGGCGCTCCGTGAGGCTGACGGCAAACCACCGCTTGGGGGACCGCTGCACCAGCTCATGGTGCACACAGCCTAGCCGCCTCAATCTGAAAGCCTTGAATCATCAGCCTGAGCCCAAGCAGAGCTTCCTCATCACGACCAATTAACATCAACAGCACCACCATACTGCTCCTACTGTAACTATAGTGCTAAAGCTGCTACTACTAGCACTGCTGACTTTGCTGTGCATTGCAGCTGCTTGCTTAGGGAACAGGGCGCGTGGTGGTCGGAGACACGTGTATGGCAACGACCCTGACACAGGGGCTTGAGTCTTTTGGGGTTGAGGGGCTGGTTTGACAGCCTTGCACGACATGTTCTGGTGATAAGCTGTCCGCAGTGAAAACCTCAGCCCTACTGTTTAAGCACGTCCAACATCTTTCCACTTCAGTGCTGTGCTGCCCGAGCTGAGCTGTGCGACGAAGCAAGAAGAGGTTGGAATCCGAGTTATGCTCGCAGAGCGATGGGACAAGGACGGCACGAATATTTCGTGCCCCATGGCCATCATCTACGAAGAGACCTTCAGAAATCGCGCACGCTCTCATCCAAAGCACTCACTGGCACTTGCTTAAAAAACGGAGGGCATGAGCTTGGAGTGCTTCTGAACGCTGTGTCTTCCCTGTCTTGCACCCACCAATTTGGACGGATACCATACGCACATCGCAGGAAAAAGGCTACCTGTGTACGGAAGAGAGCTTCATGGTAGCTTCTAGTCGCAGGTAGTCTTCATGGGTCAAGAGCTTCCAAAAGAACATTCGTGATCATTTTAAGGTACGCAGAGGAGCAAGGGTACCTACAAATAAGGCAGATACTGGCAATAGTGCTGTTGACGATTGAAACACAGCTGTAACACAACAAAAAACAAGAGCAAAGCACAAGAATTGATAATACGAGTCGCAAGATTACGCCCAGACATATCTCCCCGCATTCACCCACGGCCGACGAGAAGGCGAGTACTTGTCGATCATCACCACCATCAGTATGACTAACAACCACAACAACAACAGCAGCAGCATCAGCATCAACATCAACGTCAACATCAACATCAAAATCAAGACCAACACCAACACCAACACCAACATCAACATCAACATCAAGGTCATCTTTGTCAGCATCGGCACCGTGACGGTCGTCATCACGGTCAACAACATCATCGCCATCAGTGCCAACGGCTGTTGCCAAACACATTCTTCCAAGCAAGCACAATCAACGAAAATGTTCAATTCACGCATGAGGTCGCTTCCAGAGACTGTATAAATTGAAACTACATACGCTTGAAACTGCCCTGGCTTGGAGAGCGTGCACGGAAGGTCGCAGAAGCTCCATGTCTTCGGCGAAGGGTTACAATGATTTCTGCTAAAATGTGGACGGCCCAGGGGTTTGAATGCCACTTCTGCTACTACGACTACGACGACGACGACGACTACTACTATACTACTATACTACTATACTACTATACTACTATACTACTATACTACTATACTACTATACTACTATACTACTAAACTACTATACTACTATACTACTATACTACTATGCTACTATGCTACTATGCTACTATGCTACTATGCTACTATGCTACTATGCTACTATGCTACTATGCTACTATGCTACTATGCTACTATGCTACTATGCTACTATGCTACTATGCTACTATGCTACTATGCTACTATGCTACTATGCTACTATGCTGCTATGCCATTGTGCCACTATGCTACTATGCTACTATGCTACTATATATATACTACTATACTGCTATACTGCTATACTGCTATACTGCTATACTGCTATACTACTACACTATTATACTACTATACTACTATACTACTATACTACTATACTACTATACTACTATACTACTATACTACTATACTACTATACTACTATACTACTATACTACTATACTACTAAACTACTAAACTACTATACTACTATACTACTATACTACTAAACTACTATACTACTATACTACTATACTACTATACTACTATACTACTATACTACTATACTACTATACTACTATACTACTATACTACCATACTACCATACTACTATACTACTATACTACCATACTACCATACTACTATACTACTATACTACTGTACTACTATACTACTATACTACTATACTACTATACTACTATACTACTATACTACTATACTACTATACTACTATACTACTATACTACTATACTACCATAATACCATACTACTATACTACTATACTACTATACTACTATACTACTATACTACTATACTACTATACTACTATACTACTATACTACTATACTACTAGACTACTAGACTACTAGACTACTAGACTACTAGACTACTAGACTACTAGACTACTAGACTACTAGACTACTAGACTACTAGACTACGATACTACGATACTACGATACTACGATACTACTAGATTACTAGACTACTAGACTACTATATTACTATACTACTACTACTACTGCTACTACTACTACTACTACTACTACTGCTACTGCTACTGCTACTGCTACTGCTACTGCTACTGCTACTGCTTCTGCTTCTGCTTCTGCTTCTGCTTCTGCTTCTGCTACTGCTACTGCTACTGCTACTGCTACTGCTACTGCGACGACTATTACTACTACTACTACTACTACTACTACTACTACTACTACTGCGACAACAACTACTACTAAGGGTTTCGGCTGGAGGCGAGCTGTCAGGTAGGGTCCCGCTGAACATTTCATGGCTTTCTGGATTGTTCTGCTTTTGGACTGCTTCTTTTCTTCTGCGATTTACAACTCGGGCGCGATGCCTCAGCCGCTGGGGTCCCAATTCCCCAGACCTGCGTTGGACCCAGCCGACCATACATCATTGCTGGCGCAGGTAAACCCGAGGGTTGGATCTTTACCCACACGGGATCCGGAAGTCACTTCGGTGGCGAAAATTTCTGGAGAGGGTAGCCACACAGCTGCTCAATTTTCTGACTCGCGCAAGGTGCTTTTCGCCGTGCAAGGCGGCGAGCAGAACTGACAGGTGGAACGATATATAGAGGCATGTGGTGTTCGGCCAGCGACCTGGGCACGACAGTTGCCCACACACCCACTGTGACACGCACCCCCAGTAAGCCAGCGAGGCAACAAACTGGGCGTCGACTCCGAGTCCTGACCTACAACGTTGGAGGCCTCTGTGCAGCTTCATACGATGTTTTCTGTGACTGGCTTGTCAAACAAGACTTAGCGGATATTGTTATACTGCAAGAGATCCATCGTGGATGTGGGAAGTCTGAAAATCGATGGCAAATTGGATCCTGGACGGCCCTGATCAGCCCAGATCCTAAACACAGATACTGTGGCGTTGGTGTTTTCGTCAACTCCAACGTGGCGCGCGACGATCAGATCGGGTACAACGTCATCATACCGGGCAGGCTTTTACATGTTCGCTGCGAAGGGCAAAAGGTCACCACAGATGTGGTGGCAGGATATCAACACGTCTGGCAAGAAAATGGGAGAAACTTAGTGGTCTTCTACATACGCTGCCCGTTCGACATCTACTTGTGCTGGGACTGGACCTTAACACCAAGGTGCGAAGTCAGCCTGGTCTCATCGGACGTGGTCTTCTTAGGGGCAGGCAAGGTTTTGATCCCGAGCTTGAAGCCGTTCTGGAAACACATCAGATTACCCTGCTCAACACGTGGGGTCGTTCTTCTGCTGGGCGTGCGCATACTTTCTGTAACGGAGCCACCAAAACACAGCTGGACTTCCTGGCGACACGGCGGCTGACAGCTGATCCAACTGCAAAGAGTGCTGCGCCTCACGATCTTTGCTTAGTTCCCTGGCGCCTTGGACCACGCCACAGGCCGGTGTGCGGCAATCTGAAATGGGTTGCTGGCTGGACGTTTGTCAAACCCAAACCTGTTCAGCAACGTTTTCTTTGGATGCTATGAAACAGCATATTAGGCTTGGTACTTCTAGAGCTCTCGAGCTTCAGGCTGCTGCTACAGGCATAGTGACTGCTCACAAAGACTCCGGGACCCTTGCACAGGTCAATCGAGAGGTTTTGCGAGTGTGTCAGCGGCTGTTTCCGAAGCCTCCGTCTGACATCAAGCGGCCTGGTCGTACTGAGCCTGTGATACAGGGCATTCAGAACATGTGGATAGCCCATGATGCCATACAGCAACCTGTTGCTGGACCACTGTTTCAGCGTAGTGCAGAACTTGTACGGCGCAGGTGTCGGTTTCAGGCCAGAACGCGGGAGCTGCGTGCAGCTTCCCGTGCAGCGAGGAAACAGTGGCTTATAGACCTTCTGCACGAGGCAGAAAATGCGGCTGCAGCTCACAACCAAAGTGCGGTTTATCGGGCGATTAACACCATAGCCCCCCGTAGGAGAAGAGAGCAGGTTCGCATTAAGAGTGCTGACGGTCAGCTCCTGAAGAAGACTGAAGAATATCGTGAGATCTATCAGGACTTCAGCAAAGACTTCTCTGCCTCAGCTCCCTCTCCAGCCGACACAGGCGCTGTGCTTGTGCCGGATGTTGCGGAACTCCTTTCTGCAACGCAGGCTTTGAAGGGAGGTAAAGCCGTGCCACGCCAGAGTATCCCTGCGGATGTTTGGAAGTTGTGTCCACAGCAATTCGCTGAGTATATGGCAATCACTCTGGAACATTGCCATGTGGCACAAGTGCTTCCACCATCAGAGCTTGCCGACTGCGAGCTGTCACTTTTGCCCAAACCGGGCAAAGTCAACAGGAGACCCCAGGACTTAAGGCCATTAGGACTTCAGGATCCCAGTGCCAAGGTCTACGCTATCGTCCTGCGAGAGCGCTTGCTTGGGATAACGCACGGACGAATACTGGCAAGCAATCAGCACGCCTACTGTCCTGGCAAATCCATTGACATAGCCATAGCCAGAGTCTCCCGTTTCTGTTCGGACATACGTGAGCGAGTCCGTGTTGGCGTCTTTAATGTGCAATAGAGACGCGCTGGACAGCGGGAAAGCACCTGCTACGGTGGAGCAATGCTCAGACCTAAGTCGCGCATCTGACTAGCTGACCCGCGCAGCACTGGAGTCATCGCTCCGGGCCTCAACGGTGCCCGACGATCTATGCCAAGCCATCCTTCAGGTGCATAACCAATGTCGATACACGGTTCGGCATCACGATCAACAGGGTATGTTTCCCATGCAAGTTGGTGTTCGTCAGGGTTGCGCTTTGTCTCCGTTGTTGTACACCCTATACACGGTGCACCTTATGGAGAGAATAGAGGCCGGAACGTCGAGGGCCTGGGTCCAGGCTCTTTTCACAGCTTTCGCGGATGACAAGCATCTTGCTTGGCATGTGGAGACACTGAGTGATCTCACCTTTATGTGTCACTGTGTGCGCGTCACCTTTGAGCTGCTTGCCGCGGATGGCATGCAAGTCAATTCGACCAAGTCCAAGCTCGTTCTGTCACTCCGTGGCAGCGCTGCAGCACGCTGGGTCCGCAAGCATAGCCGCAAAACCGAGGATGGCTTCATGGTTCACTTAGGGGTCCCCCATAATCCCATTTAGGTTCCTAAAGCTTTCTCCATTGTTTATCTTGGGATAGTTGCCTCCTTTCACGGCTTCGAAATGCAGACCTTGCAACATCGCGTCCAAGCAGCGGCCCAGAACAGGCACAGACTGCTGAAGGTCTTACACAACAAGATACTCACCGTGCACGAAAGGGTCCGACTCTACTGTGCTTGTGTCAGAAGTGCTCTTTTTTACGGATTGCAGGCTACTGTACTACTGGCCTCACTGAAGCAGCACTTCGGCGGCTGGAAGCATTCGACATCAGGGCTTTAAGAGCTATTGCAAAATCCCCGGTACACATATAACGAAGCCCTGAGATCCCGACTCCGAGTTCTCTCCCCCACTCAGTGCCTCATTAAGCTTTTGGACAAGCGAGCACAGGTAGTGTCTGATGCTGATAAACCTTGGTTTCAGCGGATTCGGGCTGACCTGCTCGCAGCTGCCAGTACGAAGTGCATTTCTCTGCAGAAGGAGTGCCGGGTGTGCCTTGTCCAGAGTGCGGGATTGCGTTTAGCAATCATCGTGTTCTGCTTCCGCATCGATCTAGAGATAATACTGCTCCTCGCAAAGCTAAAAGGGAAGATCATGATCATGACATCATTGCTGCCAGTGGTTACTTGATTGGGCACCTCCGGGTTGAATAATAGCGGCTTGTGCCGACCTGCACAGTTGCTTCCACGGGAG
Source organism: Symbiodinium sp. CCMP2592 (assembly GCA_905221615.1). Classification (NCBI taxonomy): domain Eukaryota; class Dinophyceae; order Suessiales; family Symbiodiniaceae; genus Symbiodinium; species Symbiodinium sp. CCMP2592. The sequence goes on along the minus strand of CAJNDT010006013.1, from coordinate 1,501,113 downwards.
CCCGTCGCACCGCGCATGGTGCCTCCACCATGCATGATGCCGAAGCGTTGTCGCGCAGTTGTTCCACTCAATTCATGTTAGTTTGCTTAATTTGTCTGCCAGCTCGTTTGCAGTCTCTTGCATGCTTGTCTTTTTGCACAAAGCACATGCCTCACACTTGCATTGTTTCGATCATTTGCAGTCTCGGCAGCGAGATCTCCCAAGCAAGTTTTGCCGTGTAGTTTGCCATCGGGTGTCCGGGTCACGCCACTGCTCCGGCCTCAGCTCAGGACTTGATCGAGGGTTCGTAGTTTTTCGTTCTCTTTCGGCCGGTAGAGTTTTTCTCAGCTGGGGTTCGCATCCTTTCCTTCTGTGCGGTGACCGGATGGCTGCTGAATGTCCGCTCCCGGCCGATGTAGACACAAAAGCACTTGAAAGCCATTTGTTGCTGGCGTGTCTTGCTTCGCTGCTAAAATCACAGGATGGCTCTGATCTGCCATCTGGCTTCAGTATGATCTGTCGCAATGACCTTGTACGAGCAGCGAAAACACTCCTAGCAGGCGACAACTATGTGAATTTTCTGTGTTACTCTGCTGAACTGAGCGAGGTTTTGCCCTCCTATCCCAGCCCAGTACTGCCGGAGGCGGTTCCACTCCCTGGTGGGAGCAACAGCCCAGCTGACTCCCTGGCCTCGTGTATACTGGAAACCGGCAATGCAATGCTTCGATCTGGGAAGCCGTACGTCGGGTCATTGGACAGCTGCACTTTGAGAGGCCAGGCACAGATCATGGCACAACAACAGCCGAGAGCACTCAGCTTCACTGTTGGCATATATGTGGGACTGAGTGAAGCCACGCTTGTGCACTCCAATGTATGCAAGCTTCTCTGCTCGTACATTACGCACCTGTGCCCTGGCTTCTGCTGGACCACGCTAGTGGTGGACTGCAACTATGGTGCGCCCGCGCACCGCGATCCCGCCAATGGCCCATTTTCCAACCTGTTGACCATGGTCAGTACCACAGATAGCGGAGGGCTCTGGCTGCAAGATTTGACTGGATGTGATTTTCAATGAAATCCGGGAGGGCATGTGTGGAGGTCGGTTTCATCAGCTGCAGGATCAGTATCTCATTTTTCCTGCGCACACACACACTGGCACGCCACGCAAGCCTGGGGTCATTATGATCGTTACACACTGGTTGCTTACACAGTGCGAAGTTGGGCTCATCTGCCCGCGGCCATGCAAAGTACCCTGCGGTCTCTGGGTTTTCAAATGCCTGAAAGTCCGAGGACTGACACTCCTGCACACACCAGCCTGCGTACTTTTCCGAAAATTCTGCTTGATCCGGTCGCCTAACGGCGTTACTATCTTGCGCAGATGTCATGCAGTCAACAGCGCCGGAGTTGGTTCTTGGTTCTTGAGATGTTACAACATAGCAGGGCACACCGAAAGTGTGCCTAGGAGTCAGTCATGTACAGACCGGACAGTGCCAGCAAAACATGCTCTCCTAGGCCCGTTCCCCCCTGGTCCCCCTAGTCCCCACACCTGTGCCTAACGAGCCCTGCCTTGCCGCTATAGCTGCAACTTTAGCCGGGAAACGGGCATCGGCCCATCTGCCCAGGTCACTCCCATGGCTGCAATGACTGCTGCAGATGTCAGCGGCGGCAGCAGTGAGCGAGGCGGCCGTTTCGCAGAGGCATAGCCGACAGGTGGCTCTGTGGAATCACCGTCCACAGGTCTGGATGATGATGATGATGCTGGAGGGCCTCCCACGTCTTTAGATCAGGGCATTGGGATCCTCCACAAGCGATGCACAACGCCAGGTTGTGGCCGAGGCTTCTACTGCTCTGCTAATGCAAGGCATCGTCACTGCTGCTCCCTTTGTGGTACAGATTTTCACACCAACCGCTGCCGAAAACTGCAACGAGCTATGAGGAACAGTGGTGCCGGAACGAGCTATGCAAGCAGCGCTCGAAGGGGAGATCCAGCACAGCGGAGTTTGGATGGCTCAGGCTCAGGAGGTGCAGGTTCAGCGGCTTCGCCAGCTGTACCTCATGGTACGTCTTCATCATTTCCGGAAGTTGCTCGGGCCAACAACAGGTCTCAGATGAGTTCTGCTATGGCTGCGACAGGGTCCCGTGACTCCGACTACACATCGGAAGGAATGTCAGATCGCAAACATGTTCATCACAGTGCGAGGGCAAGCGCTAGTGCTTTAGATCTAGACGCAAGGGACTAAGAAGTCTACTGCTGTGTGCTTCAAGGAATCAGGCAAGGCTCCTGATGCTGCCACAGAGCGGCCGGATGATAGATCTGTCCTACCCTCGTCGTGCATCGGTACTCCGAGAGACGCTGCTGAATGAATACTACTACTACTACTACTACTACTACTACTACTACTACTACTACTACTACTACTACTACTACTACTACGTACTACTCAGTGTGAGTCACTGCGTCCAGTACTCATGCACTTGGGATCAGTTGGGTCGTACCCCGAAGAGTTGGCGCCCTGAGTTCCCGTCTAGTGGGCCGTAACGGCATGACGAGTGGATGAATGCTGTACCTGAATCTGTGGGCCGAAGGCCAAAATGTGTCACATCAACTCAGAACATGAACTGAGCACGAGCCGCCTGTTTTCATCAAGGCTCTTGATTCAGTCAAGGCCAATCTACAGTCTACAGGTGCGAGGCAATGTAAAAACAAACCTGAAAGGATCAGCAAAATGCTATACGAGCAATTGCCTCTGTGTAGGCTGTGCCACGTTAGAGACACAACGTGGCTGCGCCAGCGTTGTCAGAAGTCTGGGTCTTTTCTCAGGCATAGTGAAAGAACAAGCTGGGGAGGACTGCAGATGAGGCAAAATGCCTTGCAAATTATTCGTCTCTGTGGAGGCCGTGCTACATTATGAGACACAACCACGCTGTGCCGGCGTTGTCTGTTGTCGGTAAAAGAGGTGGCTTCACTACCTCTGCTGACGCTGCCAATCATGATGAGTAGGCACATCGCCATGCCAGTTCCAGGATTGCCACTGCCCAGTCCCACGCCGGCTGGTTCCGAGGTCTCTCTGGTCGCTGACTAGCGGAAGACGAGGAAGGAGCAGATTCGCGAGGACGCTTGCTGTCCTGGTTCTCGCTCTTATGCTGCTGCAGTGTCTCTTGGCGCTGGACGAGGCCGACGGGGCTGCAGGCGTCTGTGGTATCGTCCTTGTCACCCTTGTCATGATCTATGCGGATTCTTTTGAGAGGTGCCTCACCTCTCTGTGGCTTAAACTTAAGCATGCACGTCATGAGGTCTGTCGACTTTGCCGCCTCATTGTAGACCGTGCTGATAGTGGTGGCGACCAGGTTGAACTCCGTGTAAGTTGGGAAGTGTCTGGACATCATGGGCTCCATCCACACGTCGTTGAAGCAGGCACCGACAAGACCGTGAACTTTGGTGGGCGTCGTCATCTCACGGTAGGTGTCACCATGACCTGTGACGATCGTCACTTGACCCTCCTTGGCGAGGACTCTGCGAACAGACATGTCGATCTCCCACGTGAGGTCTGTTTTGGTTCTGACATTCTTGATCGCCTCAAAGAGTGGCGGGACCTGGCGAAGTGCCTCAACACGCGTAGCCCAAAGAGGTTGCTGCGCTTGATCAGAGAGTCCTCCAAGAACCGGCGAGCCCAACACATTGAACCCTGCCAGAGCTCAAATCCAATCCTGCAGCGCCGGCGATCCAAGCATCTGCACCAATTCCTGCCTGCTGTAGATCTTGTCCGTGACGGGCGGCAGCTGAGGCGTGTAGTCCACTTGAGGAGCCCCGGCTGAAGGCGGCCGAGGCATACGAGGCCCATTGGGGTCTCTCGTCTGTTTGATGGGAGGACTGTGTGACTTTTCCTCCACTGGGGTCGGAGGACGGATGGGGCCATGGGCAATGTGGGGCATGGCATTGGCGGGACTGTGGATTGAGGCCCGAAAAGGGTCCAAGTAGCGGACCTGGGGCCGCTTAGACCGGCAGAGAGGGAGCCTTGGCTGCGTCCGTGGTTGCTCAGCCATGAGAAAGGGCGGAGGCAAGGAGGGTCAAAACCCTTGCCCTTGGTGATGCCTTTGGTCCTCATGGTGGAGGGTGGCTGGGTTTCCTTCGCTTGCTTTGGAGGGGGAGGCGGTGGCGGGGCAGAAGTCACAGGTGATAGCGTAGGCGCGTCTGAAGTGGTTCCGGATGCCATTTCCGGTACTGGAGCGAACTGTGTTGTCAGTGACGGCAACACAGCCATTGGCTGCCTTCAATCAGAATCAAGCCAAGTCCACGTGAGATCAACACCAGCACATCCTGCTCCGATGGCGAGCCTGCTTCCATGATGTTGGAAAACGTGTTGTCCCTGTCCTTGATGCCCTCCACCACATAGGTCTTGATATACTCCATGGCGGGGGGGTGCCGGGCGGTTCTTGGCGCTGTTGTGAGCTGTGCTCCATCTCGCTTGCCCCTCCCTCCGAGACCTCGAGCACAATCTCAGGATGCTGATTCGCAAAGCTTGTCGGCGAGTTCTTGGCGGCGGGGTCTCCCTGAAATCCCTTCTGCCACTCCCAACACCGAGCGTAGGCCACCAGCGTTCCGTTCGCCGTGACGAAGTGATGACCCTCGTTGTCGTAGGTCTTCGTCCGCTTTTTCTGGCCATCATGCCTCCCCTGAAAGAGGTAGATGGGGCCATAGGTTAGGCTGACATTCCATCCTACGGTCGGCTCGTGGCCCATGTCCTTCTTCAGCACATTCCACAAGTACTTACAGAAGATCATGTGCTCCACATTGGCCTGGGCGGCAAAAACCTGACGCCCGAAAGCATGCTGAATTGCCTGGCGAACCAGGGGATGGTTGGCCTTGCCGTAGATGAAGCCTTGAAAGATGTGGTCCGTTTTCACCCCTGTCACCATAGCCATAAATTCTCCCGGAAGCTGGCCCGCAGGCGCAGGATTGTATCCTCCCCAGTCTGTTGTTAGGTGACCCAGCACTTGTGTCCAAGGGAGGACAAACCCGCACTTGATGTCCAAACACAAGCCCCCGTGCTGAAAATGATACCAATCGCAGCCGGTCGCTCAGCTTGGCGTCAGGTATGTGGCAGTGCATTGCACCGGTGCTTCAAGAGCACAAAATCCACGCGGCCAAGTTTCGCTACGGATAGCTGCAAACTTGCGACCTACTCAACTTGTCAAGAGAACAGCGCATGGTTAACAGCTGTACTTGATTGCGACAGCATATGTCCTGAGGCAATGCAACAAAATGCGAGAGTGTGAAAAATAGGTGTGGTTCACCGATCCAACATCGTAGTCTAAATCCCTTGCAATTTGTACACTATACAGAGCCTGGTTCAGCGAATGTACAAGTGGCCCAAAGGGCACACTAAGGAGTGGCCACATATTGCGCACTTATGTGCCTGTTCACGGTTCCAGGGCTGGCAGCACAAACTGTAGACGACGAAAGGTGTCGATGTCATCCTGATTGAGGGTAGTTACCGCTTTGGCGGTGTAAATCGCAATGGTGTTACGATGTCCCTCCCAGAGGCAGGTCTCATGCCAATTATGCGGATTGAATGCAACCCCGGACATGGTAAGGTTGTGCACATGTCCGCGAAGGGTGCCATCCAGAGAAGGGCAGTCACCACTCGGGGATTGCAACCATGCAGAGGCCACCGCCAGTGAAGGTTCAGCAAGGAAACACAACGTTGACGCTGTCAGGGTTATTGTTGAGATCCCGATGTGCGCACATCGAGGTATTGCGATGTAGCACAAAACTTGAGAATGGCACATGAGTGCAGGATCTCGTGTATTTGCAAACCAGAAGCGTCACCCAAGGGAACAGCGTGGTGATGCATCGCAATCCATACTGTGGGCTTTGACTGTAGCCTCCACTGAAGAAGCACATACCGCTGGAGCGATCTGTGCTGGCCTCTCTGCGCAGTTCACTGGTGGGCAGACAGCCGCATAATAGCTCCCAAATGTTCATACGGACTTGCCCACTGACAATCATGTCCGCCGCAATTTGCTCAGCTACATGAGTGGGCCTTGGCATGCATTGGGGGATGCTGTCCTCTGTTTCCAAGGAGTAAGGAATTCGCACCACATGGGCTTCAGGAGGAGGTCTCTTGTCAGTTTCATCCTCCATGCTGACTTTCAGCACACTACGGATAGTGAGGCTGTTCTCCGGCAGTGCAGCACGGAGTCTCGAACCCCATATCCGTAGGTGGCAATAAAGAAAGAATGTATCGCAGGCATGAAGGCTCAATCAAGCAATTTTTCTGTATCTGCCTTCAAGTCGGTTCTGACAACAATTTTTCCCAAGAACGAATTGCACGCAAAAGCTGACGTGGCCAGTGGCACACTTGAGTGGGCAAGCCTCACTCTGAAGGTACCTGCAGCAATGTGGGTGTGGCGCGTAGGGTAGCCGTGGGCGCTGGGCAACATGCGTGCAATTTTTTCGGAGCACGTGCTGCTCGCGCGCCCCCCACAAACGGCTACCCCTGCAGTCAGTTCGCTAGCACCGGCACAGCAGGATGATATAGCATTCCTGACCGAGCACAGAATCATGCAACACTGCTGTCTTGATGGGCTCTAAAGGTTTACTATTGCTATCATCAGCTTTCCATTGCAGCGGCGCATGCGGGGCAACTCGGGATGGAAGATGCTTGATGTATCCCCCTGGTTGTCCGGCTGGACGAAGAGGACGCGCAAGATCTTGATTGCCGTCTCCTGCCGTAGCGTTAGGCGCGCCAGTGCCTTGATCAGGTAGGCTACGTTCGGCCCGTCCTTGTTTCCAGTGTGGTTTGTTTGTGGGGGCCGTAGTCCACGGGCGCCTTGCCCTGCCCTGTTCTCGATGCCTTTCTCCGTTCGGAAGATGCCGAGCCTGGGCTCGGCTTCCCTTTTGGATGTCGTCCACTCCATCGCGTTCAACTGTGCTTCCACGAGTGGGCCGAAGACTTCCTGTAGCTGATCCGTTCCTTGCGGCCAGGAGCTTAAGGTGCATGAAACTGATCTGCCAAAGAACAGGCACTTCGCAGGATGCTGGCGGGGTGCCTTGATGACGGCTCCACAGTCTTCACAGGGGCGTGCGACAATCTGTAATGTTGCTGCGACTACTACTACTACTACGACGACGAAGACGACGACTACTACTACCACGACTACCACCAACACCACCACCACCACCACGACGACTACTACTACTGCTACTACAAGCATCTCGGCTGACAGGGACGAGGTGTCCTGTGAAGTTAGGGCGGAGGCCGAGCCATTCTCTCTCCTCGCTGTGCTAGCCGCGATCGCGGTTTGATCAAGAATTTCCGGCTCTGGCACGGTTTGGGATTGGCGTCCGATTCATCTGCATATGAAGAGGATTGGCCATTTGCTGCTAACACTATGTGTGAATGGCTGGGAATTCATTTGGAGCCAGATGACTACCGTTGCATGTACGATGCCTGGATTCCCAACCACAATAAAATTACTTTGTGTACCGAGGCAGACATAGCTAGGGAGTTGTTTGATGGCCAACGGTCAGGGCACACACACTTTCTGCATGGTCTCGGGCAAGGGATGTTGTGCAAGCATCATGGGCTCATGGAGGCTACATTGCCAACATGGAGAATTTTCGATGCTGGGACCGTTTCAAGGTACAATCTCACCTGGGACGGGTGCTGCAAGCTGCTCGGAGATCCATTTTTGCTCCGAATGAAGTCACTCTGTATGTGTGGCGCAGATTGCATTACCCCTGTTGGCTGTCACACCTGTGGCCTCAAGGGTACCCGAGTGAGCAACGTTCGGGAGGTCTCCTCGACCTTCACAGCCTCGATTAGGGGACCTTGGGCTCTGAAACTTACCTGCATAGGGAAAACCGGACGCCGATGGAGAAGAAGATGGCCTCACATCGGTGTCAGGCGCGGCCCTCGGCGACGGGCTCAGAAGCACAGGACATCCATGCCAGGCGTTGGAGGGTGGCTTTTCAGCAGTGTCTGCTGTTACACCGCCGGTGGCTGTCCAGCATCTTCGCCCCCTGTCACATAGGATTTCGAGTGCCCTCTATGTGGAGCTGACAAGGCATGGAGTGAGCCTGTGCCGGGCGCTTACCTTGATGACAGGCGATGTGACACAAATGGACTCGATCCGGGCGGCCATCTCCTTTCTAGGAGATCGCTTGGCGTCTCAGCATCCGAATACGCTTGCACTTTGAAGATGGCAGCGGCGACAGTGGCGAGGAGGTCACGGACGCGGCTACGGACGCGGCTACGGAAGCAGCTGCTGAGCTGCCGGGAGCTTCCGGCGTGGCTGCGACCACCGAGACGGCGACAGACAGCGATCCCAGGGCTGGCATCACCGGGGAGATAGTGGAGACCATGGAGCGGGAAGGACGCACGACAATGACCCCGGCTGAGGAGGCCAGACTCTTGGGGGACATTGAGCTACGTGACATGATCAACAGCTTGGACTCTGAGGAAAGGGCGGCTGTGACGGCTGTGACTTGGGGACCTCAAGCTACGGTGCCGGATGCAGCAGGGAGCGCTGGGCACGCCACGGCAGCGTCGCCTACTACGCCACCCAACTTCACCGATCGCAACCGCGGCGGAGCCACGGCCAAGCCAAAGGCCAATCGCAAGCAGGGACCTCATTTGACTGTGACTTTGCATACATGGCAGTCGCTTTCGTTGGTTCGTAGTAGACCTTACACCAACCAGTGCTCAGGCGACGGCACAGTGATAGCTAGGGGCGCCCTGAGTAGTAGTGTGTGTCTGGGAGCTCGGTGCAACTGCTTCGAGCGTTTTGTCCCTTACGACGATGCTCTGGAAGATCCGACACCTGTGCAGCCAACGTGGGTCCAAAAGAATGCAGCAGTGCAGACACCGGTTGTGCAGACTGCTTCCTCAACATGTCTGAATTGCACATGGGTGGCCATGTACTCTATGCCCTCCTTCCTGAAAACTTCAGTGCCAAGCTTATCCAGTATCACCTCGTCAGCTTTGTGCAAACATGTGATCCACGGATGGGTTTGTACCACTGCACCCAGGGCTCCTCAAATATATGATCGACTTTTTCTCACTCTCATTCACACTTAAACAGATGCAGCGGACATCTCGAGCTCGCAATGAAAGAGGTGAGAGCAGACCTCCCTCGTGAGCTCCAAGAACAGCCGCACCGGTCCCAAGTCCAGTATTGGGTGTGGCAAAGTGATCTTGTTCTACATGTGCAGTCTTGTCTTTCTGCATCAGTTCACTTTGACGACAGCCGTACACACAGATGCGAGATTTGGCGGTACTGCCGCTGTGCCACCTGGAGCTTCTTCTGAAGCAAAGCGATGCGGATTACCACTACTACTATTACTACTACTACTACTACTACTACTACTACTACTACTACTACTACTACTACTACTACTACTATCACTACTACTTCTGCTACGACGACGACGACTACTACTACTACTACTACTACTACTACTACTACTGTTACTACTGCTGCTGCTGCTGTTAGAGAGGCACCCCTCGAACGTGCACGCTGCTGAATGCTAAACGCTCCCGATGTCTGCATCGTGGCTGGGAGTCTCATTGCGGAATCATGGGCTGAGGTGGGCCATGGTCAAGGGATGTCAAGGGTAGAAGCACACATTATCACGCAGCTTAGTTGACATGACGTATCTGCGCAGGCTTAGCGATCAAGCTTTCGATTTCGACAATACGCTGTTTAATCTGTTTACCAATTTATGTTGCGTAGCTTAAAATCAGACAGAAAACTTAAACAATTTAAACGCCCGGATCAGATACCGGCACAACTTGCAAGCAGGGCCTGGAGTCAGTCTGAGCATGACCGGTTCGGGCTGAGGACATAACTATAAAGCGGCACGACTCAACGGCTTCAGCTACAGTAAGTGTCCTTAACTTTAAAGTTTAAAGCCTGGGTGCAGAACCTTCGGACTTTGTCGTGGTGGGCTGTAGGGCTTGGGGTTGGAGATCTGTGAGTTGCGAAATTTGCCTCTTGGGCTCATTTTGGGAACGGGGCTTCGTGGTTTGGGCGTTATGGTCTTCGCAATTTTTGCTAGTAGATTCGCTTGAAACAGGAGCCGACCCTGGACCCCACGTCGTACGTGGCAGGACCTGGATGGGCAAGGCAGTTTTGGGACGAGCGTCTATCATCCCACTGCTTGGTTGTACTGTGCTGCTCCACCTCTTCTTGCTGCTTCGGAGACCTCAGTCAGAAGTGCTTCGCCGATGCCTAGGATTACAAGAACGACTATGAGGACGACGAGGTTTTTACTCTCCTCTTCCGGGCGAATGCGGTTCTGCCCACCCCAAGCTTCTATCTACTGCGGCTGGAGTTGCACGATCGGCATCATCTTCACCACCACCAGCACCACCACCAGCAGCAGCACCACCACCACCACCACCACCACCACCACCACCACCACCACCACCACCCCCATGTAACACAATCAGAAAAAGCCGGGGTCATCCATATCCCACAAACATTCCAAATCCAAATCGCAAGCCACAAGACCCAAACCAACTTTAGCTTTAGCCCACAGCCTCGCTCATGGACGCCTCGCAGACTGCGCGTGGCCAGGGCCAGCAACAGGCAGAACGGGCTGAGTGGGACAGCCCCGGGAGTACTGAGCAACCTGATGCAAGCAGTCAACTCGGATTGGGGTTTAGAAACCCGAAGCCGCAATCCTTAATCCGAAACTATGAAGCCCGTAAAGCTGAAACCATAATGTTCACCCAACAGAAGTTGGTCGCAAACAAATTCTTTCAACTTTCCCCCCAGGATTTCTTCAATGTCACCAACGGATTCTGTCAACTGTACCCAGCAGATGCACTCAACCCTAAAGCCTAAACCCTCAACCCCAAAACGTAAACCCTGGCAAACCCTAAACCCTAAACCCCAAGACCTAAACCCTACAACGTAAACCCTAGTTGAAGGAATCGGAGTCGAAAGAATCTTGGTTGACAGAAACGCCCAAAGTTGATGAAGAAGGCTTCGACCCACAGAAGTTGGAAACCGGAACAACGATGATGATGATGATGATGATGATGATGCGGTATCTGCCCGGTATTCTGTTCTTAGGTTTCCAGGATGTTGCATGTCCACTTTGTGGCAACAACTGCTGTAAAACCAGACCCCATAAGGGTTTAGGCTTCGCGCTTGTGAGCCAAGGCCCGAGCTGAAATGTTTGCCAAATTTGAAGCCCCGTCAAGATTTACGGTGATTCGTCAGGATTCCTTGAGTATGCAGGAATCTGTAGACTTGCAGTGATTTTTTGCGGGTACACCATGTGCGCTTTTAGGACATATTACGACTTGTCTACAGCTTGGACCTGCAACATCTTCTTCGAGGCTTCCGACACACTTTGGCTGCGAAACCTGTGCCGCATGAGCTGCAAGACTCAGTTGAAATGCTTCTATCTGTATGGCCAGGCCGCCAGGCCTGAGTCCTGTAAGGCTGGCGATGGGTCACTTGTCGGCGACTAGCCCCAACCACACATTGGCTGCGTGACACGCAGAACTTCTCCCTGAACTAGATACATGCTTGGTTCGCTCCAGGTTTCTCCTTTGGGACTCCGCAATACCCTTGAGTCCAGAAACTCGTCACAGCCCTTGCCTGCTGAGCAGGTGCTGTCAGGGACTGCGCGTAGCCGCGAAATTGCCCTGAATGGAACCTGGTCCAAGGGAAGAAATGCTGCAAAGAGGTGCTCTCAGCGTGGCTCCGTGCAGCTGGGGGGCCTTGGCTGTTGAGCACCACGAGGGGGCGACGCCGAGCGGAAGCCTTCGGCTCAGGGACTTAGCGGGGCATGTCAGGGGCAGATGGACTCAGGGAGGGATGAGGGGCTCGATTATGAGCAGATCCTGCAGAGCATGATCCAACCTCTTGAAGGAACCCAGCTAATGGGCTTGAGTGCCATGCTGCTGCATGGGTTGAAAGAGAACAGTGAATGAGACTGCAATACCTCAAAACCTAATTATCCAATAGCGCTTAGATTCGGCTTAGAGACTGGAACAATAACAGTTGCAACAACAATCAGCAGGCTCGTCCCAACTCTCTCCTGCACCTCATCATGCCTCCTTTCATAATTAGAGAAGTGAAACAAGTTTATTACAGTCTCTACAGCACGATGACACGCTGCATTTTTTCTCACACGAGCTTCTATCAGAGATCTCGCTCCAAGCATCAGACAGCCTTCTTCAAAGAGGGTTTGAGATTTCGCAGGGTTGGCGACAGTTTCGGAACAAAAAACCTCAAGAGTCGTCATCCAGACAATGCCGAAACCGAGCTGCTGCTTGTGCCCAACGATGAGATGAACTGCGACAGGCCAAACAAGACTCCAGCTGCCGAGAGGCTGAGCGAATTGTCGATCCATGAAAGGCTTGATCGAAAGCGTTTGCAATGGAGGTTGGTCGTAGAAATTATCGTGGAGACTATACTGTACCGTTCTGGGAGGCATGTGTCTATGTATAGCCTGACACATTCCGACCTAAACCCATCGCAAGACAGAGCCGAATCTTCCGAACCGGCACTGAGCTTCGAGCGGCCGTTGGGAGACCTGGAAACAGGTTCCGAAGTAGGGTGTCGCCCTATTGTCCTTAGCCGTCAATAACATCCAACATCAAAGCCTCCGAGCCGAACAAAATCATCTCCAAACCCTTGCAGCATTGCAAACCCGAAGGCCTCCTCGCCCTGAAACCCTACACTGCACCAAAAGCCCACAGCCGAACGGATTCGGGACGCATGCAAAATTGATGACCGGATATGCGAGGGCGTTTAAGGCTCGTGTCAACCTCGGTTTGGAAACCGGTTTCAATAGCACAATTACAGGCAAAGCTAAACATGAAAGTTGAAATGCAATCAGGCAAACTCCGCTCCCGAACACACCCCTAAACTCAGTAACCCGAGCAAGCACCAAAACCACCGCATCTGAAACATGACTGGGGAGTGACAACTCGCCACATCTCAGCAAGAGCTGAGGGATTCGCCCCACACGCACCGCATGTGGGTGGGGGCCATGCCTCAAGCAAGTCTATAGTCTCAGGTGCCAGAGGCTTATGTTTAAGGCTTGAACAGTGTTCAATAGGCAGCGCATGACGGGTTTCGGAGGGGGGCGGAAAAATGTGCTTCTTGTTTACCCCTGCATTGTCCCCTGTGGCCCCCGTTACCATCTCAAACAGCGAATTGGATTTCTCAAAACGTTCCCTTCTCGAACAAAACGATCGAACACAAGAGAATTTCCAAACAGCTCGCCAAGCTCACCCCGAATCTGCTATGTAGTTCCTCCTATCCACCCTTCTAAACCCCAAAGCAGAAAGAAGTTGGAAGAACACTGTAAGCCTTGACATCTGTCTGTCTCGGGGCCTCGTCTGCTTCTGAGGCCCTCAAAGCTCTTTTAAATTAGTTTCGGGCCTTGGGGCCGTGAGTTGCTCTGTGGCTATCGGCGCATGAAGCCCTGTCTTCGTGCAACTCGCCACTGGGTTCCCCACGGATTGGTAGCATGTCCGCCAGTTCCTGGCCTGAGGAGGCCAGGACAAGGTTCTACTTGTTGTCACGAATATTTGCATGATTACCTGTCTTGCTATTGGCAGTGTTTCGGCTGTGCCTAACAAGAATCTGTCTGTTGATACTTGGTACCTGTAGCGGCAGCAAGAGCAGCAGTAGTAGTAGTAGTAGTAGCAGTAGTAGTAGTAGTAGTACTAGTAGTAGTAGTAGCAGTAGTGGTAGTAGTTGCAGTAGTAGGTGTAGGTAGTAGCAGTAGTAGTAGTAGTAGTAGCAGCAGCAGGAGTGGTAGTAGCAGTAATAGCAGTAGTAGCAGAAGTAGCAGCAGTGGCAGTGGCAGTGGCAGTGGCAGTGGCAGTGGCAGTGGCAGTGGCAGTGGCAGTGGCAGTGGCAGTGGCAGTGGCAGTGGCAGCGGCAGCGGCAGCGGCAGCGGCAGCGGCAGCCGCAGCAGCAGCAGCAGTAGCAGTAGCAGCAGCAGCAGCAGTAGCAGCAGCAGCAGTAGCAGTAGCAGCAGCAGCAGCAGGAGCAGGAGCAGTAGCAGTAGCAATAGCAGTAGCAGTAGCAGCAGCAGCAGCAGGAGCAGGAGCAGTAGCAGTAGCAATAGCAGTAGCAGTAGCAGCAGCAGCAGCAGGAGCAGGAGCAGGAGCAGTAGCAGTAGCAGTAGCAGTAGCAGTAGCCAGTAGCAGTAGCAGTGGCAGTGGCAGTGGCAGTGGCAGTGGCAGTGGCAGTGGCAGTGGCAGTGGCAGTGGCAGTGGCAGTGGCAGTGGAAGTGGCAGTGGCAGTTGCAGTGGCAGTGGCAGTGGCAGTGGCAGTGGCAGTGGCAGTGGCAGTGGCAGTGGCAGTGGCAGTAGCAGTAGCAGTAGCAGTAGCAGTAGCAGCAGCAGCCGTAGCAGCAGCAGTAGCAGTAGCAGTAGCAGTAGCAGTCGCAGTCGCTATAGCAGTAGCAGTAGAGCAGCAGTAGCAGTAGCAGTAGCAGTAGCAGTAGCAGTAGCAATAGCAATAGCAGTAGCAGTAGCAGTAGCAGTAGCAATAGCAGTAGCAGTAGTAGTAGCAGCAGTAGCAGTAGTAGTAGTAGTAGTAGTAGTAGTAGTAGTAGTAGTAGCTGTAGTAGTAGCAATAGTAATAGTAGTAGTAGCTGTAGTAGTAGTAATAGCAATAGCAATAGCAATAGCAATAGCAATAGTAATAGTAATAGTAATAGTAATAGTAATAGTAATAGTAATAGTAAGAATAAGAGTAAGAGTAATAGTAAGAGTAATAGTAATAGTAATAGTAATAGTAATAGTAATTGTAATTGTAATAGTGATAGTAATAGTACAGAAAATAAGACATTACGGGCCCCATATTTACAGCATTACTGTTTTTCATGTTTTTGGTTTGCTTCAGATTTGAAGCAACATCACTCGTGCACACGATATCGTTATCATCATATGCATATTCTTAAATAGGATACTTGTGCGTATACCCATACATGTGCTTGTTTCAACTGTCGACGTGACTATAGAGCAGGAGGTTTGACTCACTTCTTGGCTGGTTTAGGCCCGAAGGGCGAGAACACTGAAGGCCGGGGGGGGGGGGGGGGGCGGCGGCCGAAAAAAAAAAAATCTGCAGGGGAGGGGGGGGGGGGGGCAGCGCCAAAAAATAAAATAAAAAAAAATTAAAATCTAAAATCGTTTTTTTTTTTTTTTTGGCGCTGCCCCCCCCCCACCCCCGCCAGATTTTTTTTTTTTTTTTTTGTGGCTGCCCCCCCCCCCCCCGCGAGCGGGGACAGCAAGGCAAGCGACAGCCAACGCCATGGTGCGCCATACTGCGGGAGCGGACACCAACCAAGAGCCACATGATTTAAACCTGGTGTCCTTAGCCGTTAGCCCATGTAAGCCTCACTGCAAGTGAGTAGATACTCTATGCCGAATATTAAGATCCATGAGATTACAAATTTACCAGATAAACATCTATAGAATCTATAAAAGACCTCAGAGACTTACTGCGTGTAGAAAAGTCGATATCTGAGATTACAGCTCACAAAGATGATAAACTATTTATGACTGATGACATCATATGACGAGGAGACCTTACATTAACATACATTCGATGGATGCGAACTCACGACACAACCACTGCCTGAGCAATGGCAGGTGGACAACCAGTTGAAGGGTCTGTCGTAGTCAAACGATAACAACAATGCTTGATGTCGCATATGATGTGGTAGCATATGCGAGGACATACGGTCGGTATATATGCTGGATGTCAGATACATGTATGACCAGTCTCCTCGATAACATATACAACAAACACTGTCTTCGCCTTTCATTGACAGGTTGCGATGTAAGGAATCCGAATCCGACTATCTTATAGGTGCATGAAAACGGGAGTTTGAATATTCCACTTGTGCGATGTTCGAGCAACATGGTGGGCTCTGTCGGGGAGTTTACAACTGGAAATCATTATTGGTTTATGTTCCTGTGATCAGGATCGGCTACTCGCAGTAATCTGAATATCACTATACCACAACTGGCTAGATATGGAAACAATATATCTCATGAGCACGTCATGGTCAAGTATCAATCTTCCCGTGAACCATGCGCATCATAGTATGATATGGCGTAACACACTCGTGCGCATGTAGCATGAGGTAGCCCACGGGATGCACGAGGACATTTAAGTCAAATCTCATAGTGAAGATATGTGTCATGAGATGCTGCCTGCATCTTGCGACCTATTCATACTTAGCTGTGACTGTTGTAACTTCATGCGAGATTGGGTTTATGTGTGAGAATAAGTCTCCGGGCTTTTAGAAAGGTCTACCGAGGGGTTTAACCAATATGTGGTGCAATCCCGCTTGCCCGCGCGGCCGGAAGGCGTAAAGGGGGAAGCCCGAACGATGTGGGCATCTTATAAGGACACATACTGCGATGATCTATACGGATGGCTCAATATCATAATGATATGTTGAAGAAATTTCCTGGTGCTCTATGTTGATATGGCCATATTCAACACATAACATGCCTTTTACATCGAAGGAATGTGGCGAATATCCTGTTCAACTGCCGGTTGGGTGCCTCATTATGATGGCTCCATTACTCTTGCCAAAACTGGCATGCAGCTGCCAATGTAATCTGCCATGTTTACTTCCACCACAAGAGATACTTGACTTCTTGATGATGTCACATATTAAAAAGTTGGTTTTAGGCATAGTATAGTTCTTATACGTTTTCTTGGGTAACAGGATTTAGTTTACGGAGATATCCACAAGACACACGATGAAGTGCGTCATGGGCTTTAACAAGACCATATCAGAATGGTTGCGGCATACAGGTGCATTGCCTGCAGCATAGATATAACAAGCGGTATCGTTTACAGCTGATGACAATCGTATGTGCGTGTCGGTGTATGTTTGTGTGTGCATGTGCAAATAATGTGTTTTCACGGCAGTCAACTTATGACTAGATGGTATGAGCAACAAGACAGCGAAAATGATTAATATTGCAGGTGGATCTCCATATGTCTGCATATACAATAATGATAGCAAAGCACCATCTCCTTGAAAAGTATATTAACTCAATTATATCCTTATCCTTTGGGGGCTTGTGGGCTTCAGCCGCAATGATCACTAATCTGAATAAGCCAGCATTGTAGCTGTCAGGATGTATACAGCAACATCCATGCGATGATTGTCTTCGAAGGTCGTAGGTTTTCAGTTTTCTGGGTTGGCTTCTGTGAGAAGCTATTGCAATTGAAATACACAATTCCGCACACACAGCTCCAAATACTGGACAAATTATTGGACTGGGAGCTCCGAAACAAGGACAACCAATGCAATAATAATCGCAAACAATAAATTCGCTTTTGAAGGAGGTTGCACTAAACAAGCTAGCATACATACGAAAAACGGTATCGAAACTGAATGTAGCAAAGACATCTATGCACATATATGTATATATGTACATATGCAAATGGATCCGGTAACACGATCCAGTTGATCGCCTGCATGTATACAGCTTGAGACGGTGGGAACCGTTTGAGCAACCTGCCTGTATGATGCCAAACTCAACTTGTCATGCTACAGTATATGCTGGACGTCTATATCCAAAATCATATGTTACCATGCACATGATGGGGCCTGCAAAAACCGGTAGGATATGTAAGCGATTCTTTACGTTGATATACAAAAGTTATATAGATTGACCGGTCTTGTACATCATTCAAGGGTGGAGAAATGCACGGTTTCGCAGACGCATTGTATCTCATTTATCTGCAAGATTATACTATGAGACACAAAGAACAACCACAAGATTGAAGTGGCATTGATTTATCGGATAGTCTTCATGAGACTCCACAATGAAAGGTAGTCACACGTGCATCCCATGTTGATTGGAAAAGTATTTCCCATATCAGGCAGCAAGAGCAACAGGGTTAAGTAAGCTTGAAAACCACTAGTATGCAAATTATGACGATTGTAAGTTTTTGTACTGAAAACTCTTAGAAAACAGCATTTTGACTGGAAAATATGGGGCCCGTAATGTCTTACCTCTAATAGTAATAGTAATAGTAATAGTAATAGTAATAGTAATAGTAATGGTAACAATAATAGTAATAGTAATAGTAATAGTAATAGTAATAGTAATAGCAATAGTAATAATCATAGTAATAATAATAGTAATAGTAATAGCAATAATAATAGTAATAATTATAATAGTAGTAACAATAACAGTAATAGTAATAGTACTAATAGTAATAGTAATAATAATAGTAATAGTAATAGTAATAGTAAGAGTAATAGCAATCGTAATAATAATAGTAATAGTAATAGTAATAGTAATAGTAATAGTAATAGTAATAATACTAGTATTAGTAATAGTATTAATAATAGTAATAATAATAGTAATGATAATAGTGATAATAATAGTACTCATAAAAGTAAAAGTAATAGTAATAATAATAGAAATAGAATATAATAGTAAAGTAAAAGTAATAGTAATATACAATAGTAATAGTAATAGTAATAGTAATAGTAATAGTAATAGAATAGTAAGTAATAAGTAATAGTAATAGTAATAATAATAATAGTAATAGTAATAGTAATAGTAATAGTAATAGTAATAGTAATAGTAATAGTAAGTAAGTAATAATAATAATAATAATAGTAGTAATAGTAATAGCAATAGTAATATAGTATAATAGTAATAGTAATAGTAAAAATAATAATAAAAAATGATAATAATAGTACTCATATATAGTAATATAGTAATAATAATAGTAAATAATAATAGTAATAGTAATAGTAAGGTAATAATAGTAATAGTAATAGTAATAGTAATAGTAATAGTAATAATAATAGTAATAGTAATAGTAATAGTAATAATAATAGAAATAAAAATAGTAATAGTAATAATGATAGTAATAATAGTAGCACTAGCACTAGCACTAGCACTAGTACTAGTACTAATACTAGGAATAGTAATAGTAATAGAAATAATAATAGTAATAGCAATAATAATAATACTAATACTAGCAATAGTAATAGTAATAGTGCTAGTAAGAATAAGAGTAAGAGTAATAGTAAGAGTAAGAGTAATAGTAATAGTAATAGTAATAATAATAGTAATAATAAGAATAATAATAATAGTAATACTAATAGTACTAGTGATAATAATAGTAATAATAATAGCAATAGCACTAGCTAGCACTAGCACTAGCACTAGTACTAGTACTAGTACTAGCACTAGTACTAGTAATAGTAATAGTAATAGTAATAGTAATAATAATAGTAATAGTAATAGTAATAGTAATAGTAATAGTAATAGTAATAATAATAGTAATAGTAAAAGTAATAGTAATAGTAATAGTAATAATAATAGTAATAATAGTACTAGTAAAAGTAATAGCAAAAATAATTGTTATGGTAATAGTAATAGTATTAGTACTAGTACTAGTACTAGTAATAGTAATAGTAATAATAACAGGAATAAAAATAGTAATAGTAATAATAATAGTAATAATAGTAACAGGAATAGTAATAGTAATAGTAATAATAATAGAAATAGTAATAGTAATAATAATAGTAATAATAATAGTAATAGTAATAGTAATAGTAATAATAATAGTAATAGTAATAGTAATAGTAATAGTAATAGTAATAGTAATAGTAATAGTAATAGTAATAGTAATAGTAATAGTAATAGTAATAGTAATAGTAACAATAATAGTAATAGTAATAATACTAGTATTAGTAATAATAGTAGTAATAGTAATGGTAATGGTAATGGTAATGGTAATGGTAATGGTAAGAATAAGAGTAAGAGTAAGAGTAATAGTAATAGTAATAGTAATAGTAATAGTATTAGTAATAGTAATAGTAATAGTAATAGTAATAGTAATAGTAATAGTAATAGTAATACTCATAGTACAAGTAATAGTAAGGATAATAGTAATAATAATAGCAATAGCAATAGCAATAGCAATAGCAATAGCAATAGTCTTGGTATTAGTAATTGCAACAGTCGTAGTAATGGTAGTTGTAACAGTAAGAATACTAGTACTAGTAATAGGAATAGCAATCGTAATAGTAATAGCAATAACAATAGTCAGTAACAGTAAGAGTAAGAGTATTAGTAATTAGTAATTAGTAATCGCGATAGTGATAGAGAGTGAGAGTGAGAGTAACGTAAGAGTATGAGTAAGAGCAAGAGTAAGAGTAAGATTAAGCATAAGAGTAAAAGTAAGAGTAAGAGTAAGTGCAAAAAGTTGGGAGTGACGGTTGCCGTCACATTACATGCGCAGTTGTTTGGAAGCTCTTGATGTTGCTGCTGTTTTGGATTGCAGGGGAAGGCTGCGGAATCATGCCCCCTTGGCCATGTAAAGATGATCACAGCACTAGCAGGTGCACATATCGAGACCTGTACCGAACTGAAGTAGCACGGAGATCCACCTTGTACATTTAGATCTCGGAGTGCAGCTTAATGTCGCGTGCGCAAAAGTCTTTCACGTAGGATCAGGCTGCGATGGATGGACCGTTGTCTTCGACTGCCGTAAGTCCTGATCTTCAGGTTATGAGCACCCAGGCTGGAAATGGCGCAAGCGCTCCGCTACAGAATGGGGTTGATGCTGGAGCTGCTCATGTGGAGGGAACGGGGCGGAAACCGGAGCTCGAGGCTCGGGTCCAGCGAATCTCGTTGGATCCGAAGCGTATTCTACATGGCTTTCTGCGACCCCGCTTGAAAGGCTTCAGCTGGAACCGGTTGGACATGAGGCGTGGACCTCGGCCAAGTGAACCAGGGTGAACTCGAGGACTTGTTCGCTGATCTTCCAGAGCTTAGTGGAGGCGATCAGACTAGATCTGATTGCAAGACGAGCGGTTCAAAGCGCTCCTCTTATGCTCTTCCGGCTACACACGTGTTATTAACCTGGAGGTGCGTCTGAGCGATCAGGAGTGCTGGGGAACTTGCAGAGCCCGGCGCAGCCAACGTCTGTGGATGATGTTTTGACCTGGTTGAGGTCGTGGCCCCGATGGGTTCAAAGGTGCAAGACTTGAGCATGATGGTTCCGGACCGGACGATCCTTGCCAAAGCCCTGACTACGGTCGCGAAATTCGTGGCCGAGAATGCGGACACGCACTTCCGCACACAGCTTTTGCGGTCGAGCCTGGGGATCGATGGACAACCTGGACTCCTGGACGTCGTGAAGTACCACCAGCACCTGCAGGCTGAGACTGAGTCTATGATTGCGGCGCGGACGGTCATTCCTGCTCCAGTACCCGCGGTCAAGGCCTTGGGGACAACTCCTATAAGCTCCTCGGCACCATCGGGAACCACTTCGAAGCCTGAGTGCAAATACTTCCTGAAGCAGGGTGGGTGTCGGCGTGGTCAGCGTTGTCCATATGTGCATGACATGAATGGGGGTGAGTAAGGCGGAGCGTGCGCAAATGCTTAGTATGTGGCAGTGAAGAACACAGACACAAGGACTGTCCCACAAAGACGCCGAAGCAGAGCGGAAGACCGGCAGGCGTTTCAAGCTGCGGGTTCGGCATCATCTTCGACTACTTCGCCTACGAATGCCCCGAAGGTCACCAGTGTCGAGCCGGAGGGGGAAACGTCACCAGTGGCAGTGCCTCAGGTGGTAGCAGGGGAGCCAGTCTGGACTCTTGAAAGCTTGCTTCAGGCAGCGGCGAAAGTCGCCGGAGCTCAGCCTCCAAACCCTAAGTCTCCTTCGGTGAGTGTCATGGCGTTGAGAAAGCCGGCTTCTACTTCTGATGAGTTGGCAATGTTTGCGCTAGTTGACTTGGGATCTACGCATGCTTTGTGGCGTGCCACATCCCAGGAGGAGTGGGAGGAGTCTGATCAAGTGACGGTGAACCTTGCTGGCGGCGAGTCCATTGGTCTCCGCATGAATGCTGCGGGTACAATTCTTGTACCCATTAACTCGATGACCTCGGCGACTTCTGCTTCTCCGATAGTGCCGTTGGGAGCCTTGGTTAGCCAGTTGGGATACACAATGACGTGGGGAAAAACCAAGTGCAAGCTAGAGGGCAAGAATGGCGAGGTTATTGTTCTTCGTGTTCGTGAAGGATGTCCGGAGGTCACAGAGCAGGAGGCGTCGAGGTTGATCTCTCAGCTTGAGGGTGCGAGGCTGCAAGAGCTCCGTCGGAGAACAGCGGACACTCGGACTAGAGTGAAGGCGGCAGCGCTTGCCATGGAGCGAACGTGCTTTGACTATCTGATTTCGTATGTCGATGGTGAGATCACCTCACAAGCTCTGAAGGTGGTTGAAAGCGCACCCTTCTTTCAAGAAGTGCCATAGGAATGCAAGGCCGGTCTGGCGGATGCTGTTCCAGAAGAGAACGGGGGGTAGGCTTTGTCGGAGGACGAGAAAGCGATTGTGGTCGTCTAACAAGTGGCCTGTTCACCTGTATGCTGGGAAGTCTGAGCGACGTGTTGTTCAACTTGGAGGGCCACGGATATACGATTCTGGAGCTCGACATCGAGAGGGTCAAGTACCGGGCGAGCGCTGGATTTTGGGGCCCGGAAGGGAAAGACTGCAGCGATCGTCGGCACCCCCCGCAGAGCACCTTCATGATCTCCCGGCACGTGGTTGGAGGACCTGAACCAGTTCGATCCAATGAGTATCCGTTCGAAAACTGGCCGGGCCGATCGGACAGTGATGTGTGGACTGTCAACAGGGAGACGAAGCTGATCACCAGGATGATTTACCTTCACGCCTTGGCTACAGCAGGCAGGTTGAGAGCTCAGCCAGACCCTGAATCTAGCCGTGAAGCTGCATTTCTCCTAGAGCATACTCGTGATCCTCGTGGATACCTGAAGTTCCAGGACCCATTGTACCCGGATGTGGTGAGTTTGTGGAGGACTTCGTTGTGGACGGAATATGCCTTGGAAGCTGGGCTGCAGACTTATAGCTTTGATATGACTCTGGGCACCAATCTACATCTTCGGCATTTGGATGGGCTGCGTATGAGGTGGCATTCCGATGGATCAGTTCCGGTGAAGGCGCCGGCGTGTGTGTGGCCTCAGGAGTTCTACGAGCACCTCACCATAATTTTGCGAGACTGAGGCAAGGTTCCAAGGATGCTGAAGATGAGTACGGAGCAGCGGGAGAGACCAGGTGAGAAGAGGTCACCTCCCGTTTCGGGCAGATTGCGCAATATGTGTTCAAGCAGGAGGCACAGGAAGAAAGCATTCACGAGTTGAGCACCCCTCGGCCTTTGTCGTGTCGGCAGACTTGTCTGGCATTATGAAAGTTGCTGGTGTGGACCCGAACGGCAGAGGTGCTTTCCCACGGCCGTTCAAATACATCTTTGCTGCGAAGTTGCGTGCGCCGAAAAATTTCGTTGAAGATGGCCGGCGAGTATGGCTTGATTACGACCCTGGTGAAGTTAGCAAAGAGGACTATGAAGAACAAGACGATGGTTTGGCTGCTGCTGATGGAGAAGATCGTGGAGAAGAAGACCCGCGCGATGATGGAGGTGAAGACATGGAACCTGAGCTTAAAGAGGTGCCGAGGCGGGATCCGGAAGAGGACATAGACCTTGGTGGCCCTGAGTTTGTGAACCTCATATTTGCGCGTGGATTGAAGGACGAAAAAGCGCCAACCGTCCTTGAAAGGGTTCAAGACGTGATCCTCTATTGACTCTATTGCAGAGCGTTAAACATACCGGTGCTTCGCTTTCACACCGATCGAGAGGTATGGATTATCGAGCCAGAGCGACTCAACAGTGGCGCCAAGGCGAAGGCATTCGTGTGTGACTACGTCTGAGGCGGGTGTCCAGCAGACCAATGGGACAGCGGAATCGACGATACCGTGGCTGAAGCAAAGGGCTAGGACATTACTGTTGTCAGCAGGACTACCACAACGACTATGGCCTTCGGCTGTGAGTGCGGCGACATCTATGCAAAGAGGGGATGTCCTTGGATTTGAACCTAAGCTTGCAGCTCCGTGTGGCTCAGAAATGCTGGTCCGCAAGCGTCATTTAGATGGGCCGAAGCTAGATGATCTGGCACCGAGGTGGCTGTCTGGAGCGTATGTGGGATTGTCTGACAGTCTCAGCAAGGGCCACTTAGTGTACGTCAACGATGATGACAGGGAGCGCTTCGTGCACACTTTGCATGTTCGGGCTGGATTACATGACCCAGGACCCCCTGACGATGAAGTTCAAGCAGATCTACCTGAACCCCCGAACGTCGTGCGCGCGGAAAGGCTTCTGGCTCAGGAGACGCCGTTGAAGTGTCCAAGGCTCAAGGCGGAGTTTCAAAAAGAGGGCTGAGGTTTTGAAGCAGGATTGGAGTTTAGAAGAGGCGGAGAACCTGATTCGGGAAGTTGCTCGGCTACTTCCAGAAGATGATCGGGTGTATGGAATGTGTCGTCATGGAGGGCGAATTGGCGTCACCAAGTCCACGGTGGAAAGACCATGGTTTGCTCGGTTGCTGAATAAGGTGACGCAAGAGCGAGCACCGGACGCAAAGTATGCGGCTATCTACGTGTCCATGAACAATGAGCGTGAAGTACACATTGATCGCAACAATGCATTAGGTGCTATGAACCATGTGCTTCCCATCAGTATGGCGAGAAGAAGAGGTGAGCTATGGATGGAGCTGCGTGATGGTGATGTTGTCTCCGGAAAGGTGATCGAGTTGGTTTCCGGAGAGGGCAGAGCAAGATATGGCTGCGCATTTCCATTGCAAGAGGGGAGAGTCTTTTCCGTTGACCCTGACCGACGTCACGCTGTCATGCCTTGGGCCGAGGTTGGACCGAGAGCTGTTGTGAGCGCTGAGTTTTCCATTGCCTTTGGAGGATGAAGACACTCCTGCGGAGGTGTATATCAATGCATTGTCGGTCTCTTCGGCGAAGCCAGCCAAGGAGATTGAGAAAGAAGCTGTTCCACTTCGAGGAGGAGGGTGGCAGGAGACAATCCCTACGTCTGACGGTGAGTACCTGTTCAAGTGCGACTGGTCTATCTCTATGAAGCCGCCCCGTGGACCAAGCTCTTCTGTACCGTCTGAGGCTTCAGGAGAAGGAGAGAAGAGCAACATTCCGAGCGAGCTGTGGGGACTGGGAAATGCAACTGGTGCTTGATGATGTGAATGAGTCCGCGCAAACTGCAGCGTTGTCATCCAGCGACGGTGTTCGTCCGACAATAAGGAAAGCAGAAGTTACTTATGTGGACCGCATTGAGGAGCTCCTTGCCAAGTTGACGTCTCCGGTGTCGGTGGTGTACACTGCTAACCCGAAGGACGTGGTGGCTGTGTTTGAGAAGTGGATCCCGTCGCTCAAGAAGGAGGTGAACACGCTAGACCACGCAGTTGATAAAGTCATGGGGGATGATCCTCATGTCCGTCAAGATTAGGATTCCGGGAAGGGACAACTGATTCCCGTGAAAGTTGTCTACACGATTAAGCCGCCCGACCCTTGCGCCGAGGAGGAGAATCCATCAGAGATGTACAAGCGCAAATCGCGCATTGTTATTTGTGGGAACATGGCTCCGCATTGTCCATCTGAAGTGTTTGCAAGCACGGCGCCTGCGGAAGTAGTCCCCGCAGCAATTGCGAGCAGTGAAAGGGGCATCGCTGGTGCACGCGTAGTGCTTGCGAGAGCAGGCCTGGCCCGTCCAGGCGAATTGTGGAGACTGACTCACGCAGTTTACGGCCTGCAAGAAAGTCCGAAGCTTTGGGGCTCCTACAGGGACACGCTGTTAGCGCAAATCCAGCTGGCGTTCGATGGAAAGCCTGTGACACTTTTGCAAGGCCGGGTTCAGCCATCCTGGTGGTCTGTGCTGCAAGGGGGTCAGTGCTGATAGGCATCCTCGTGGTGTACGTAGACGATCTACTTTTGTGTGGACGAACCGAGCTCATCAAGGAGCTGGCTGCAGCCATCAAGGCTATCTGGAAGACGAGCCCCCTTCAGCTGGTCACAGAGGGCGAGATCCGGTTTTTGGGCATTGAGATTTCGCTCACGAGCCAAGGTTTCGCGCTATCCCAGCGGGCCTACATTGAAGAGCAGATGACCTCAAGGCGAAAGGACTTGGTGCCAGTAGCCAAGGAGTCAGCGAGCTCTGCTGCAGCAGATGACGAAGGACCCGCAAATGAAGGTGAAGTCCGAGCGGCGCAGCAGATCGCGGGTGAGCTGTTATGGATCAGTCAGCAGACTCGACCAGACATTGCATTTGTCTGCTCGTTGATTGGATCATTAGCAACTCGGGCTCCAAGACGTGCGGCTGAGATTGGGGAGAAATTTTTGGCTACCTCCAAAGAACTATTGGTCGCCAGCTGCTATATGAAGGCTGTGTCCCCAATTTGACCGGGTTTGTCGATGCCTCGTTCGCACCCGATGCTAACAGATCACACACAGGCTGGATCGTGTTGCTAGGTGGAAATGTGATCGCACGCGGGTCGTCCAGACAGTCTTGCATCAGTTTAAGTACGGCCGAAGCAGAGCTTGAAGCTGCGGTAGAGGGGCTTGTGGCACTCCAAGGAGTACAGGCTCTTTTGCATGATATTGGGGTTGTTTCACTACAGCTCCAGATGCATTCTGACCGCACTTCTGCTTTGGCGATTGCAAGGGGATCCTGCAGCCGGAGGACGAGACATTTGCGGTTGAAGAGTACCTGGATTAGTGAGCTGATTGCAAAGGGGGTTGTGGAGTTCAACCATTGCAGCGCGGAAGTTCAGCCAGCAGACTTTTTGACAAAGCCGCTGTCATCGGCTAAAATGAAGTCGCTGAGCTGCCTCATTGGCTTGATCGAGGACCAGGAGCTACGAGGCCGTGATGATCCAGCCGAAGCTCAGGGTGAAGATCGCAGCAGCAGCAGACCCAGCAGCAGCAGCAGCAGCAGCATCCACAACCCTAGCCCAATCCCTAAGGTTTTAGTTGCATTGCTGGTGCTGGCAAGTGACTGAGGAACATGGGGTGGTGATTTATGGTAGTGTCTGTAGACTATGGGCTGCTTACCTGGATGCTATTGCGGGTTTTGGTCTTGCTGGGTGTGATGTCTTGGGAAGCTCTGAAGTGGATTGCGTGGATAGTCTACGACAGAGCGTCACCTGGGGCCAGCGCGAGGCGACTACGGAGGCTACAGCGTCTGAGGGATGCTACATCGGATGCCATTCTGAGGATAGAAGTAGACGAGGTTGTGAATTTGACGTTTCGCCCGGGAGATAACGATAGACATCAGTCCTTTGCCCGTAGTAGTAGTAGTAGTAGTAGTAGTAGTAGTAGTAGTAGTAGTAGTAGTAGTAGTAATAGTAAGAGAAGAGTAAGAGTAAAAGTAAGAGTCAGAGCCAGAGCCAGAGCCGTGGCAAGCGCAAGAGCAAGAGCGCGTGCGGGTAGTCCCGCACCTTGGCAGGCATCGGAAATGAAACGAAGTTGGCAAGCTTCAGAGCGTGGCACAGACTCAGACGGATGCATCCTACGTGGTCAGCCATCGCACACCGTCCCGAGGATCAGCACATGCACATACAGCCGCTCCGAGGAGACAGCACTGCATGTAGCCTCGGAGAGAGTTTGCAGCTGATGCGAGGCAGGTGGTGCGCAGGGCAGAAGATTGTTAGACATGAGCGGACTCTGCGTGTGGACAATATTGCGGCAATGAGCGCGTGCCGTGCTGTGCCGCTTGTCCCAGGTTCAGGGTGATGAAATTTTCAACTTGTTCCAAGCGCACAGGTCAAAGGCAGCTGTTGAAAACAACGTAAGCCAGCAGGGTAAGCAAGCTAGAGGCACGCTATTTGTGTCGACACACATGATAGACTCAGTGCATTCCGCGAGACCAACGGAGAGGGATTATTTACCAACACAATTTTGAGGCCCCCTTCAGGCGTCGCCGTGCTCAGAGTGACCTGGGGCGTAGTAGAACCGGCTGAGGGGGCGGCGGGCCTTTGGGTTTAGCCAGCGAGCTGGTGGTCGTCCTCGGCGCAGTACTTCGCACCCGACTCGCAGAAAAAGGCCGTGCTGGTTCGTGAAATCGTTGGAAGCTGCTGGAGTCCTTCTTGGGAGTCGGTCTTGCCGAAGATGATGGTTCTCGTGATACTTTAGCAGTACGAGATCTCTTGGAAGGCGGCGGGTCTATAGCAGTGTCTGGGATATGTTTGCTTCTGCGCAACAAGCTCGGACCAGGTCGCACATGGGATTGGGAGGCGGCTGATTTTTTATGGCAAAACTAGCTGAAGGGCAAGCTGCCAAGTGTGACCTTTTCCAAACTGAGCAGAGGCAAAACAAGACTTAGTGCGCACTACAGCGGGACTTTTGGATCAGAAGCAGTGACGTCTCGTCAGGCGGCAACCCTCGAAGGATACCTCGCTAGATGCCTTTGAATAGGGGCATACTGGAGTTGAGTTTATCTCCGGGAGGCTGCCTCACCGGAGGGAAATGCAGCTGACACATCACCAGCAGCGCTCAGCTGCCCACTGCGAGCCGCAGGTAAAGAACAGGTGGGCCAAAGATGGCGTTCCTTGTGTCTGCAGCATGGCTGTCCACAGTCGCAGCGGTCGTGATGATCAGCGATTGATTGGGGCCTGCTCGCTGATGTGTGATTGTCTGATTGCACCTTCCGAGGGTAGAGCACTGCCCCAATGTAGGTCGGGTGGGAATCTGGCGGAGGTCGCTGTGCCAGTGTGTGTGTGTGTGGAAGAGCTCAAACTGAGATCACCCTTGCCTGTGCTGGGGCCAAGCCAAGTGCTGAAGCCGCCAGGGGTAATGACCGGGTAATGCTGGGTTAGTGCGAGGGCTTGGTAGGGGTCACTGCGTGAGGTAAAGAGGTTGAGTCAAGCTCGCTCTGCACTCAGACATGCTGGACGAAGCAAGAAGCGTGGAAGCGGCCGGGCCTCCTCTTCGTGATCTAGAGCAAAATGAAAACCTGAGAACTGGGCTCACGAGAACCGGCAGCCTGCGGTAGTGACTGAGCGAGACGGCCGCTGTTGCAGTAGCAAAGCACTGCAGTCTTGTCAGCAGCTGTCTTGCATGTAGTATGCTGCGGCTCGTGAGTCAAACAAAGGAGGCTGCCTCACCTTATGCAAAATCAGATAAAGCGGACCTGAAAGTTGGGGTAGAGGATCAGCTCCTGATCCAAGCGGATTAGGGCAAGGAGGAACTGATTGCGGGCAGGCCAGTACTCTTGACCGGGGCGGACCTGGCACAATCGCTCTATCAATACGCGGAGCGGGATATATTTCACTCCTGCAGTAAAAAACGCCATGGCCGCTGCAGTGGATCGGTTGATCCCAGCAAAGCAATGAAACGCAATGCGAAGGTGCTCGGAGCCGCGTTGGATACGCCATTTCGCCGTGGCTGTATGATAATAGAGCCGACCCCATAGGTTTCGAAGGGAAGCTACCTCAACCCTCAATGTGTCCCCGCGCAAATTACTGGTATCACGATGGGGTCGATGCAAAGGTCCGCGAAGTGAGCTCGCCACCCCTCTTCGTTGGCTGGTGTGCCTTCCACGTGAGTGAATGGGCACAACCTAATGACCATATCCAAGGCACTGCTGGAGATATCGAGCGTCCGCTGCAGACTTGATCGTGCCCACCCTGACCGACAACTCTATAGCAAAATGCCGTCGTGTGTGGGCCATTGGCGCATGGAGCAGGTCAACCCCGCGGAGT
This sequence comes from Symbiodinium sp. CCMP2592, assembly GCA_905221615.1. Classification (NCBI taxonomy): domain Eukaryota; class Dinophyceae; order Suessiales; family Symbiodiniaceae; genus Symbiodinium; species Symbiodinium sp. CCMP2592. The sequence goes on along the minus strand of CAJNDT010006013.1, from coordinate 1,471,531 downwards.
TTGCCATGGCGGCCAGAAGGCGTCCAGTCGTAAAAGTGGCGGTTGCTAAACGCAACCGCCAATTGGTGCGGGCACTTCTCCAGTTTGGGCAAGCGGAAGCCGAAGCTCGCAGTCCCAGTTGCGCCGATCTTGCTGCAGGGTTGCCTGCTGACGTGGTTCCGAGCATCTTACAATGGGCCCGGAGGCTACCTCACAGAACCTGAGCTGCGGCACATGTACAGGATACAAAGTAGAGCTAGTATGTCTGCTGAAGAGTGCGAAGCTGAGGCCAAGACAAGAGTGACAGACTGTGACCCCAGGGACCGGATGCGTCAACGGGCCCGCTTGTGAATGACGCCTGCAAATTGGCTTGCCTGTATCACCACTGGGTGCAGCACCACTGGGTGCAGCTAACGGCGCGAGGGCCTCAAAGCAGAGCAATGGGCACTCCCATGCACAACCCATCTAAGTCAATCAAATGTTAGTTGGAGGACCCGGGAGCTGTTGAGATCTCTAATGGTTGTGGGGCCCTCCACAGGCTGTCCTGTGGTGATTCGACGGCTACAAGTCGCGGCCGCTTGAGCTGGCAGCGCTTCAGTAGCAAAGGCAGTAGCAGCAGTAGCAGCAGTAGCAGTAGCAGTAGCAGCAGCAGCAGTAGCAGTAGCAGTAGCAGCAGCAGCAGTAGCAGTAGTAGCAGTAGCAGTAGCAGTAGCAGTAGCAGTAGCAGTAGCAGTAGCAGTAGCAGTAGCAGCAGCAGCAGTAGCAGTAGCAGTAGCAGTAGCAGTAGCAGTAGCAGTAGCAGTAGCAGTAGCAGTAGCAGTAGCAGTAGCAGTAGCAGTAGCAGTAGCAGTAGCAGTAGCAGTAGCAGTAGCAGTAGTATTAGCAGTAGCAGTATTAGCATTTTTAGCAGTATTAGCAGTATTAGCAGTATTAGCAGTATTGGCAGTATTAGCAGTATTAGCAGTAGCAGTAGTAGTAGTAGTAGTAGTAGTAGTAGTAGTAGTAGTAGTAGTAGCAGTAGTACGTAGTAGTACGTAGTAGTACGTAGTAGTACGTAGTAGTACGTAGTAGTACGTAGTAGTACGTAGTAGTACGTAGTAGTAGGTAGTAGTAGGTAGTAGTAGGTAGTAGTAGGTAGTAGTAGGTAGTAGTAGGTAGTAGTAGGTAGTAGTAGCTAGTAGTAGGTAGTAGTAGGTAGTAGTAGGTAGTAGTAGGTAGTAGTAGGTAGTAGTAGGTAGTAGTAGGTGGTAGTAGGTAGTAGTCGGTAGTAGTAGGTGGTAGTAGGTAGTAGTCGGTAGTAGTAGGTGGTAGTAGGTGGTAGTAGGTCGTAGTAGGTAGTAGTAGGTAGAGTAGGCAGTAGGTAGTAGCAGGTTGTAGTAGGTAGTAGCAGGTAGTCGTGGGCAGTAGTAGTAGGAGCAGGAGCAGGAGCAGGAGCAGGAGCAGGAGCAGGAGCAGGAGCAGGAGCAGGAGCAGGAGCAGGAGCAGGAGCAGCAGCAGGAGCAGCAGCAGGAGCAGGAGCAGGAGCAGGAGCAGGAGCAGGAGCAGGAGCAGGAGCAGGAGGAGTAGTAGTAGTAGTAGTAGTGGTAGTAGTAGTAGTAGTAGTAGTAGTAGTAGTAGTAGTAGTAGTAGTTATAGTAGTAGTAGTAGTAGTAGTAGTAGTAGTAGTAGTAGTAGTAGTAGTAGTACTAGTACTAGTAGTACCCAGAGGAGAAGAAAGAGTTCAGGAGGGTCTGGCCCTGGCCGAGGTGATGACTGCTTTTTTCGGTGTGAGGTTTAAGGCCTCGTTGGGAACTTGACTTCTGCCAGGCTCCTTGAAGGCTCAGGATTGAATTCTTCGGAACTAGCTCCAGTTAAACGGCTGGAAGATGCAGTCAGCCTGTCAGGAATGTTACCACCTGCGTCGCGGAGCAAGGTGTTCTTGGGTGTTTCTTTTCCGACAGCTCAGCGGCTCAGTGATGCCACAGCAGATCTGGGGTTCGGACGGAGATTTGGGATGTAGAGACTTGACATGGAAAAGGGAGGAGGCTTAAGGCTGCAGATGCTTAGTTTTCGGCTGCCGGACTGCGAAACCTTCGACGTCCAAGATTCAAATCAACATGCACAAGCCGGAAAAATTGAACTGTGATCCTCAGACCAAATTTTCGGCCCTACACTGCAAATCGTGCAACTCCGAAGCCAAACTAACACACCGCCTCTCGATCGCACTCATGGATTTTTGGAGCACCTGCGAGCCACACAACGGCAGTTGGAGCTTTTTCGGCTCATTGGACCACCTTCAACCGCCTATAGAGCAGCTGCACAACGGCATCCTCTCAGGCACCGGAATTGACGCACGTTCCTCATCACTGCTTGCAAGCACCATCGTCAATGCAATGCCAGGCCCAAACAAGGTTACTCTGCCAGTGCCAGGCTCGCACAAAAGTTCTGAGCTGGCAGCAAAACCTGTGATACTGCAGAAGAAGATCTTCTCTCACGCTATTTCGTCTAGTTGGAAGATTCATAACGTTTCACAGAAGAAGAAAGGGCCCCTGTGCGAGTAGACACAAAGGAGGGCGCCTTGCCATCGCAGCTCAGGTCCTTGAGGCACTTCTTGAGGGCTTCGGTGGACTCCTGAGATTGAAGGCTTCGGGATAAAGATGTTAGTACGAAAGGGTCCAACAATTTGAAAAATCTCATTCTTCTTTTTCTGGTGAGATTTTGGGATTTGGACAATGGAACTTGTGTTGAGGACCTCGGGACAAGGCCTTCACAGGACCGGGGTTCGTGATCTGAGCTGCTTCATCAACAGCATCAAGGTAAGAGTGAGCCCTCCAGGAGGATAAAGACAAGGATAAGGAAAGTAAGGAAAGGAGGTGCGGCTGGGCACCTGTAGGCTGCCAGCAGCTGCATGGCCAATCGAACCCTCAAGCGCGAGGTTGACCTGCACGGAGTCCGAATACAGGTTGCAGCAATCTGTCGGAGAGCAGGGAACCGCTCAAGTGCTCAACGGATTCATCAAAGAAGAAGCATAAGAATGCCCTTCGAAGCCGCAAAGTCACTCAAACGTCGGCGAATTGGAAAGAGGCAGGTTGCCTTGCTCACGAGCCGGTCCACCGCAGCGTCGAGTTCGTGAACTGCCGCCTCCTGAAGCTCCGCTTTCTGGTTCTATGCTTTATCGCACTTCAGATTTCAACTAAGGCCACGGGTCTTGGAAGCGGCGTGTGGCTTCATGTGAGTGCTTCAGGGCTCGCAAAGGGATAAAGCTGGGTTTTAAGCTTCGGCTAGGAAGGGTTGCCGAGAGGAAGTTGGGATGCACCCTTTAGAATCCGAAAACATGGCTACTTGGGGCTTGGATTCGCAATCGATTGAACGATATCTGCTCCCAGCAGTCAGCTGTCGGTCAAAACCAATCTTTTTCTTACATACACACTCCCTCATTGACATGGTTAAAGTCCGGTGCCCGGTCACCTTACCACCTACACTAAGTAAGTTCATACTGTGATACTGACGTAGCTCCTTGCTCCTGCCGGACTCAGTGGCTGCTGTGCTGGAGTCCTCGGCAGCTCCGACCCTACGACCATCTGAAACAAAGTGCGCGGGATGCCAGCCGAGATATCAAACAGTGCAGCACTTACCTGCCAGCAGAGATCAAGTTTTAGCGGCTTCGTGGGTGCAACCTTAGGAACACAATGCTC